>JANPWX010019824.1:379914-406034 GCA_024734555.1 Trochalopteron elliotii | reverse complement strand
AGAGAGAATAGAACAGGCCTTGCATTAGCTCAGAGAGCTTCTGAGGAGACAGGCGCATCTTGAACAGTGCACGCACCCCTGCAACACGTTTTAATGTGCCAGACTCAGCTGGCAGCCTGAGGCAGTCCCTGGCAGATGGAGAGACACTGGCCCAAATCTGCAGGCCCTTTACTGATGGCATATGGCTTTAGAAGGTTTCTCACAGAGCTCACACTCAGACTTTGGGGTCAGCTGGTACCTTGGCAGCACTATAGACCTCTTTGGTGCCCTGAATGAGGAACTTGGTAAATAGACAGCAGCACCCAAGATGAAATAGCAGAGGAGGTTTCTTTGGCCAGGTCACCCTCTCAGCTAACACCACTTTGGTCCTGTCTGATTAATCAGAGTCTGAGACAGCTAGCACATCTACATACCTTAGTCCCATCACTCACTGGGTAGCAGAGGCAGCTCTGGGCTGAGCTAGCAGCTGTGACAAGACTGTGAGACTCCTTCACAAGTGAGATGCTGCAGATCAGTGTAAGGGACCAAACAGAAAAACATGCCCAAATGATAGCTTGGATGCTGTTACCAATTATTAACTCCTCAAGGCAAAGTACTATTTATCAAGAAGCTGAGTATCAACCTTAGCAGACATAGGCAAAGACAGAAGGGGTAGAGGCCCCGTGAATCCTTCCAAAAAATGTCTCAAACATTCTCAACCAAAGCAACAACAGGCAACATAGCAGGGGTTGAAATCACTGGAACTGTAAAAACTGCTGGCAGTGTCAGGAGAGAGAGGCAGGAAGTGTGTCCTTAGCTGAAAGGTAATTCCATCAAGGGGAGATCACAACCAACACAGTGACCACTTCCTCACCGCAGACCCCGACTCTAGTAAAAGAGGAGACTGCACATGTGACGTCATTAGCGTACCTGTCAGGACACCCGAAGTCCTTTTGGAGAAGAAAAATTATGCCTGTGAAAAGATGAGATCCACTGAACTCTTCAAGGGTGTTGAGCAGAATTTCAGAACCAGCCAGCAACCCCTAAGAGTGATCTTCATCCTTTGCTACCAGGTGCCCAGCCCAGGACACATCCCAGGAGACTGAGGCACTTCAGGAAATACACCACCAGACAACTGCTGAGAACCAATGTCCATGGATGGAGCACAGGATGGAATTCCTGTGGACACAAATTGTGGACACTAGTGCAGCAGCTGTCCTGCCTACATTGAGATGACTTCTGATACCCCTCAGGGTCCTCGCAGTGTGTGCTCACATGTTTCCTATGGAGAAGTACAAGACAGGTCAGGTATTGATGATGCACAGATGATTTCCAGTGCTTCCTTTAACACATGTTGTGCTCGAGCCCTGATTAAGCTGTAGAAGATTGCATTCAGGACTGACAGGGAGATAAGGATGTCTTTGTTTAAGGTTGCTGGGAAGAAAGATTTCTGCCTACAGCCCTGTCCACTGCAGGCATCTGGCTGTGCTACTCATGTGCAAGTGCTATTCCTGAGAGCTGTTTGAGGTCCTGACAAAGTGAATGGTTTTGCTCCCCAGTCCCCTTTGCACTCTTAAACTGGGTGGCTGGGATTGGCGTGTCCTTGGTGATTGGAATGAATACTACTCTCTGTCTTCCTCCCTGAAATATCTCAACTGGTCATCTAGCAGCAAAAGCCTGGCTGAGCAACCACTGCTGACAGCCTGTGTCCACAGAAGTGGCTTGTGGGAAAGAGCACTCCCACACAACACTCATGCTGTGTAAAGGGCCTCCAGTAGCCAACATGATAATCCTTTCTGTTGAGATCCAGCAGCAGAAGTTGGAGCAGCCTGTTCTGTAACTCTCTGCATCCCACACCATTAGGTGTCAGAAATCAGGCCAAGCAGGCCGGTGTCCCACCCATCTCTTTCTGGCCCCTGCGAAATAATGAGAAGTGGAAAGCTACCACTCCAGCAGAGTTGGTTATGAAGGAGAGCCTGACAGAACAACACCTTTAGCCAGAAATCATGTGCAGTACCTCAACCTGTGGAAAGCCACTGGAAGAGCAGAGCTGGCACCTGTTGTGACTGGTCTGCATTGCAGGAGCTACATCAGCATGGCCACATTCATGGTGTCTGTGCAGCAATGATGAAGCACTTCACCCAGCTGGGCAAAGCTCCCTGGGAGCAGAGTCCTGACTGGCATGGAGCGTTTGCAGAAGTGGATGAGAGGAAACAGAAGGAAACAAGCTTTCTGCAGAGCGATATGCCTTGCAACCCTAGGAAAGGCATGACCGGTTTGCAGACATGATATCCTCAGGTATATTTAATTCAAGGCTAAGTTATACCAGCACACAGCCCAGTACATCTGCGCTGAATGGGAGACACTGCAGCAAACACTGAACTCTGCTTTATCTCTGCCTGCAGAGGACAAGGGGCCTGACATGTCTCTGGTAGTTCTGGATGGAGACACGTGGAGGAAACTGCTAATTAGTTATGACCAATTAGCTTCATCTTTAACAAAATTTTCAGTGGCTCCCATTTTTCCTACTGTAATTATTTCCAGCCCCACACAGTTCAGTATCACTAACTGTGCCACACATATGGGGGTGGGTGGCATGGAGGGCACAACACCCACCAGCTTTGGAACTGATTTAAAGCACCATTGCAATGGTAGTGTCAAAACTGGAAGCCTTTTCTGAGTTTCTAGCATTGGCCTTTCCCATCAATGTGAAAGAGCTTTTATGATGTTGAAAAATGTTACTAGAAGATGCAGCAAAAAAAATCAATTGGTTTTAATTTTGCTTTGGAACTTTTCCTCCCTGCAAAATGCTGCCCATCGACAATACTTTTCTACTAACAAAATGACATTGTAAAAGAAAAAAATATAGGCATTATTGTCAGCTTGGAATTGTGATGTTGGGCCGAGTACTTTTTTTTCCCAAATGATAAGGACAATAGAACAGAACAAAATTTTACTCTTATCAAATAAAGTGAACAATGTCGTTTTGGAGAATTATACAAAACAAGTCATGCAAAACACAACAGGATGCCAGCTTAGCTTTGCAAGGCTGACAAAGCAGAAGTTATGCAAAGCAATGATACTGCGCTTACTCAGAATGGGGGTTGAGGAACAGCCACCTAAAAAGAACCCTGGACATTGAAGACAAATCCCAAAGAACCATATGAGGACTTCCAGTAAGGGTTGCAACTATGTAAAATGAAGTAATACAGATGTATCAAGCAAGGATAGCCAATGGGTATGTCTTCAGTGTGTATGATAAAAACCCAGTTTTGAGCATTTACCCAAAGCTCAGGGCACTCAGCTGGAGAAAGGATTCTCCAAGTGACCAGCACACTGCAATAAAGAATGCTGCTTTCTAATACTCAAAACTGTGTTAGAAAGTTTTTATCTGGCCAATTTTGATATTACAAGGGGGTTTGAAATTTAATTCTACTTACCCTGGATATTGGTCCAACAGCTTGACCTCAGAATGTGCCAGAAATTGTATGTCATGAAAATTAAGCTCAAAACCAGAGCAGATACTGATCCAACAGCTGGAGTCTCAAAGGCAGACTTTGCACTTCACAGGAAGTTGTCATTTAATAACAAGGAGAAATAGGGACTTGGTCTCAAAGGTAGTGGACCATGTGACCAAAGCAAACATCTGGCTGCAGCAGAGCAGGGGACCTTTCACCCCAAATGAGTCCTGGTTAGGGATACTTTCTCTTCCACTGACTTACCTGGTGTGCTGTTTTCCCCTCTGGAGAGCTCCTGAGGTTGAGCAGAAAGCACACAGATAATCTCATGATTTAGCATCTCTGTGCAGGCCACAGCCCCTCACTGAACTCTAGGAAAGAGGTTAAATTATCTCAGGTGGTATTATATTATATCAGCTCCAACACTGTGGCTTGGTTATGGAAAAGTGGTTTGTCTTCTTGCACTTGGCATGGCCCTATACCAAACAGAGCTAATGTTTCATTAAGGAGCTCTTAGCACTGGGACACAGCTGGAGAAGTCTCAGCATTTTCTCAGGCCACAACTGAGTTCCTAAATGGGAAAAGAGCAAGCCCCAGGCCTTGTGTCTATGTTGGTGGCAGGAGGTTGCCCATCCTGGAGACTAGAAGAGAAACTCATCACTGTGGTATAGCTCCTGCTACAGGATGTAGTTGCTCTCCACCCATGGAAAATGCCTTGCCCCTTAGCTCTCACCTTCACCCTGGATGAGAAGCTCAATCTTAGACTAAACATTAACCCAGAAACAACCTTCCCAGTAGTGCCTCTTACCATGGCAGCATGCCAGAATATAGGGCTTAGCCACAGCATATGAAAGTACAGATCCTGGCAGCCCAACACCACCCAGGCCAAAAAGGGGTAAAGAAGGGAAGCTTCATGGCCCCTTCTTGTTGAAAGCTCAGGGGCTTACTGAGCCAGCAGTGGCTTTATTTGTGTTTGGCACTACTCCACCAATTTATCCTCTCAAACCCTATGAACTTTTGGTGACCACACGATCCTGCAACAAAAGGCACATCATAGGGAAGAGAATGGGTGTGGAAATCAAAACCATCCTTTTTAGGGTGGGAGCTGGTATCCAAGGTTTAGGTTAATGCAGAGACAGAAAGTTTAATTACACAAGTAATGTTATGCATACAGCAAAGCTCAGCAAAGACTGGCTCTGGGTAGAAAAAACACGTAGACGGAGCTGCTGGGCTGCATAACCATGTCAAATTGTTTCCCAGCCACAACAGTTGGCAGTGGCAACACAAATCACTCTTGACCACTTCAGGCAGAGGTCACCAAGAGGTTTGAAACACCCGTGGCACTGACTGATAGTGACTGATGGTCACTGCAGGTCTTGCAGGGGCCTGAGGAATTTGCATCTGGCCCAACCGCTCTTTTGTGACCTGAATTCAGCACTTTTTAGTACCATTGAAGATTGTGAAGCAGAAAGAAAGTAGATGAGGGCCCATGAGGACACGTGAGCTTGGCTCCAAGGTGCAGGTCTGTATAGGCCTTGCAGATATTCCTGCACCCATTGCAGTTTAATAAAGAATGACCACATGTGAGTGGTTATCAATATGACCAGAGAAAATGGTCCTTGGTAAATACATGTGGACCAAAACCAAGAGTTGAGGAAGACACAAAAGAAAATAAACTTATAACAATCCTTGCATGTCCTTCCCTTCCAATTTCAATTAAAAATTATTTTCAGAATTCCCCATGAGGGGCAACACCTTGATCCTTATGCCTACTTCAGAAGAGTTTATGTACATAGACCAATGTTTATTATATACTGTAGACATATGTCAGGCTGTGGTTTAATCTAAAAATACACGTTTCAAATGCCTTTATTAATAAACATAAGGGCAAGTCAGAAAAAGATTTTTAAACTTTTGCAGAAAGCTCTAGGAAATAAAATTGTAAGTAAACTTTAATTTTCATGGTCTTGATTTAGAAGATAATATCTGTACAACAGCAAACGTCTGTGTGCACCCATGAACGTAAGAGTATAAATAAATTATAGATTAGCAATATCATCGGTGAAGAAAAACATTCTGCCTTTTAGACTTCCCTATCTAGGTGGCATAGTTTGAAAATTAGTTCATTTTTTTGAGAGATTGTAGTAGGCTTCCAGTAACATTATCTTCTCATCCCACACTTTCAATGTGTGCAGCTCTCCGTGACATTCAGGGGATCTATCCACTCTTCCCAGAACTTCACTTCCATTTTGATTACTTCTCTGCTGTGTGGTTGGCCTCCACAGGTCTCTCACATCTCAGTCTTCTATAATTCATTCAAACCAGCTGACTTGTCCAGTGAAGCAGACCATATGTCTCAGGTGAATAGGCACTGTTTCCCCCAGAGTCTGTCATCTTGGCTACAGCCCACGGGGCTGAGAACACTGTGGGCTATGAATGCCTCCCTTTCCTTCCTCTGCAAGCACTGACAACTTGAAGGTTTGGGTTATCAGCCACAGGATGTTTAAAAAAGGCATAATCTCCTTGGGTTCAAGGTCAGTCTGAAAACACAGTGCAGAGCCCTCCTTATATCAGGGTCTGCTGCATGCTGTCAGTGCCAGCAGTGCAGGCACACCTGGAGTAGTGCATCGGTCAGCAGGAAAGCGGGGCAGCAGGATCTGGCATAAGGAGAAGAAGTTGTGTTTATCTAAATACTTGACTCATCCTGGGTCTGTAGACGGCTGAGCTGCACAGGCAGGGTATCTGGCCCAGGGGATGGGCAAGCCTGGGAGGGAGGCAGAAGGCAATCAGACCACATTTCCAGAGGGAGATAGGGCATCTCTATGTGCTAGACCCATGGAGGCGAGCTCCTCAGTTCAGGGGACATTCATATGGTTTTTTTTCTAAAGAGTATCAAGTCATCTTTTGTGACCTTGTTCACAGGGTTTTCAGGTTCACTACCAGCCATATGCCATGGATAAAACACCTTAAATGACATAAACTCCTAAAGAAAAGCCCTTGTCCCTCCCATAATGAATGGAGTCAAAAGACAGGGATATCTGTGTAAAAACCCAGAACAGGAGACCTGTAATTGTGGGGCAGAGAGTGAGGCTATCAGAAAATCCAGTCATCCCCAGGAAAAGCCCACATAACACTAGGCCCCCGCTGCAGGCAGGCTGTGGTTTGTTTCATACAGGGATGAGTGTTCCTCTATGGAGCAAACTCACCAGCACAGAATGGTGCCAGGACCTCAAAGCTAAACAATGAGGAGAGAAAGCTCCCAACACTTCCCAGACAAGCAGGAGACATACCTTGTGCACCCATGAACTCCCTAAAAGAACCAAACTGGAGAAGCAACTCTACTCTCCCACAATCTGTTTCCTTGCCTGAGTCCCATGGGATGATGTCCTCCAGCTTTCAGAACCTCCACAGACCTAACACTAATCTGGCGACAGAGTCTTGATCAGTAAGAGTGTTAAAACACAGTCTCCTGGCAGGCTAGACACTGAAGGCACCATGCCCTCTAAGAGAAGGCTTTTTTCTGACCAATTCAGAAGCTTTAGGTAACAATGAGGGAGTGTTCTTGGCTCATTATTCTGGAGATTTTACTTGTAGATAAAGATCTCATTCAAGCCTCCATCAGAAAATGCATAAAAGCACTGCCTGGTTGGGTCTTTTGCACCGTCAGTTCCTGTCATGACACAGCTGGTATCTCCTCTGCACCCTCAGCTGTAATCCTGAACTGCACAGGACAGGATGGGCTAAATGAGGAGAAGTACAGAAAAGGATAATACTTCTGTGACACCTTCCAATTCATTATAAAGTCTGACTTAATCTCCAAATGGTCCCATAACTACAGCCTTTCTTACTGGGGCAGATTAACTCCTGTGACCATACTTCCCCCTCTGGTCCATTTCTTATTGACAGTTGCTACTGATGACCTTCTACAAGATGGGAGGGAAGTGATGACAAACTCTCTTTTTGTTAGCTCTCTTCTTCCTCTTCACTAACAACCTCCTCCAGCTCCTGAGGTCCCTGCTCTGCTCTCTCTTTTACATAGGCTGCCTTGATCTGTTCAAGTTCACACAGCTCTGCCTCCAGCTCTTCCCTGTGCGTTGACCGACGGTTCCTCAGCAGTTTCATGGGGAAGGGGTTTAAGTCATTGAAGGCAATGTTCATCAGCTTCCTATGACAGAAAGGACAGCTCTGGTCAGCTTATTTACTGGCTAGTAACACATGGTAACAGATACACCAAGAGCATTCTGGGGTGTTAAAGAATAGGGCCACAGACTTCAGCTCCCTGAGCTTAGAAGCCACCAAACAGTAGAGTCTTAAAGGAATTCTGTCCCAAAAAAAACCACGAACCCAAGAAGTACTTCACATACACTTATACCATTCCACCTTTTAAGGTACCAATGTGCAGCCATCATTCAGGAGACAGTGGATCAGATGCCAGTTCTGATGGCCTGTCAGGGAGGAATACTCCTGATGTGGAGCTCTTCTGATCACAGAAATCTTCATCTCAGACACATGTTGCCATTCAAAGCCATGGGTTGTGCTGTGTTCCCGAACACCCCAACTACAGCTGAGAGACACCCAGCAGTCAGTGGCACAAGTACCAGGTGCAACAAGGAGGCTGACTGTATGGCTTGCTCTGCTGTAGCATGCCTTTGCCAAGAAAATTTTAAGTAATACCATGAAGGGAAAGTCAAAAAGAGACAAACAGATCCACGTCTCACAGACCTATCAAATGCACATGCATCTCTTAATAAACTAGTCACAACTATTGTTAAGCTGACCTGAAAGACAAGCAAGTTCAAATACACAGTGGAAGCTTGTCTGCAACTCAGAGTCCTACCTGCCATCCGTGATCATCCTTGTGAAGAAGCGTAGGTACTGGTAGATCTCCACACTGTCATGAATTCTTAGGATTTCCTCCTCATTGTATTTAAAAATTGCAAGAGCATAGCGGAAAATGACCTGGAGGGTTGAAAGGTATTTGAGTGGATAAAGTTTTAAGGAACTGAAGGTCCAGGCCATCCTGGCATAAAAGATGGTGTCAGGCACACAACACTGCAGTACAGACTAGATGCAAGGTTACTCCTGCTCTCAATAGTCTGTACTAGGGCAGGCCTAAAGGAGTACAGAGCTAATCTCAAAAGAAGGCTCATCCATTGGCTAATTTATAACCCCAGTGAATACCAGGCTCTACAAAAGGACCCCACAGGGATTTCACAAGGTTTCTCCAGTTCTCCCTATGCATAGAGACAATGCAGGACTCATGTTTTCAGATACTGCCTATATTATAATCCCTTTATCTGTAATACACCCAGTTGTGTCACAGAGCAGGAGACATCATGGCCCATCAGAGAGATGTTTTATAGCACAGCTACCTGCTAAAAAGTACCAAGTGCACAGAATTAGGAAACAGGTCAGCCTACTAGCACCAAGTACATAGAAAACAGGGGCTTGGATACCAAACAGGCAGGGTAGGACAAGCGGTTCAACCGCACATATCTTTGATAGATGTGCATGCCCATCACCCTGTCACTACGCCACAGAGGTGGTAAAGATGGGAAGAAGGCCCAGACTGAGAGTTGCACCTTAGTTCCCTCATACAAGAAGGCATCCCACACTCGCAGGAGGATGTCGCTGACCAGGCTGTCCACAAAGGCCACCAGAAACCAGTTGAAAGTGATGAGTGAGACATCAATCCGGTACTGTTCAAAATGAGCCATAAGGCGAGGCAGCTTCTCGGACAGGAAGTCTTTGAAGACTCTCTGATCTACCTAAAATTGACAAAAAAGAAAACAATGACATCAAGAGCAGTCCTGCTGTTGGAAGAGAGGAGCGCAACAGGACAATGGTCCTTGCATGTCAGGGTCATCACTAGTGCTGCCTTCTGGTGAACCACACCCTAGGAAGAGCAGAGCATCCTTTGTCTCCCAACCCTTCAAACTCACTGAGCAGTGTACTTGTATGTGGCATCCAGTGTAAGGCATGGAGCTGAAACAAGGCTAAGATACAAGCAGAGAAATGTACATTGTTCTCTCTCAAAGAATCATATTTCTTTCCAATCTCAAAGAGGGAAAATCTGACATATCTTCCTGCATTGGTCTTATCAGGATTTTCTATGATACCTGCCCAAGTCTGAATGACTCTACGTGGCCCAACAGACTGAACAATTCCAATACCTCTGACTTTGCAAGTGGAACCTGATCTTCTCACTTGAGGTTTTCTTTGTAGTCTGAGTACTTCCGTGCTTTGCTTCTGGTTGTATGAGCCAAAACATAGAAATACAGTCAGTCAGATCCTTGATCCAGGTTTAAAAAGGTTTCACCTCAGCAGAGCTGTGCTTTCTGGAGGGTAAGCGCTAAAGAGCAGGATCATTTTTAGGGCTTCCCTCTGCCATATCACATTAATGCCTCAGCTGTATCAGCCCACTTAGCTGTTTAGGCACAGGGCTATACAACACGCAGGTAATACGCTTTGTCTTTAAAATTTGCAATTTAAGTTTTCCAGCAACTAACTTTATCAAGCCAACCCACTTTATCAAGCCAACTCACAAAGCATCACTTTAGATGCTCCTCTTTACATGGGTCTTGACTAGACTTTCAGATACCAACCATGAGGTCAGGAATTCTTTCTAAAGAACATTTTCAGCTGACAGTGTTTTCTCACCAAATGTATGGGAGCCTCTTCAGTCTGTCGTATTTTCCTTGTCAGTCTCTACTTGTTGAGTACTGAGTGATGTCTATTAAATCCCACAGCTAACACAACATCCTCTGAACAGACTTCTTGCTATCTTCAAAGTGATTTAACTGTTTCCCCAGTCTGTGAGTTGGCCTCTCCACCACCACACCACTGTCCCAGTAAATGTTAGTCAACAAATTCAATGGCATCATCAGTCACTCTCAGCTACTGACCCTTCAAGCCTCCTCTATTGTGGGCCCACAGATAAAACCAACCCTCTTTTCTGTGAAAAAACCACACACAACAAGGTCACAGCCAGGCTTACCAGACTGGGCCCTGATGGGTGTGGGTGGTATGGGCACACAATTACAATTTCATTAAACTATATTGGAGTTGGCTTATCTCTTTGTCTGCCTGGGAGGACATAATATATCTGACACAAGACACACTGAAAACCTTGAAATGCAGTGATTTTGAATCAGGTAGGTAAGTTATTCACAGCACAACATTTGACATCAAAAGGCCAGAATCTCTTCTGATGGGCAGAGAGCCCCAGAGTGAGAACACCATGATTAATCATGAACTGAGGCGAATACAATGAATATAAAAATTTCAGCATTTTCATCCATATGTACATGGCACTCCAGAGATAGAGTGCAGTTCCAAAAACATCATCTGAAGAGCTGCAAAATGCTGCCTTCCTCATACTCAGTCTACAAATACCAGAATTTGCTGCTTTGCCTCTTTTAGGACTTCTTTATAAGTAACTGTGCAATTAATGGGCACTTTCCTTCTGACTAACCTGACTTTCATGTTATTACTCATGAGTGGCACCCCATTTCCTAGAGCTGGTGACCAATTTTGCTGCTCTGTGTGTGCTGCTCCTGTGAGCATAACAATTCTGTAATCTCAAGTCTCCAGTACCTCTGCAATGGAAGGCACTGCAAGGTGGTATCACTGTGCTGTGAGAAATCAAACACACAGCAGGATGACTACTCACTTTTAAATCTTTACTGTAAATCACTGTATGAGAGCCCAAGCAGATGTGAGGGTGCTCAGCTCACCTGTGATGTTATTAGTGTGTCACTGTAGTAGTCTGCTGGCATTAGGTTCTCCACAATATAGACTAGACACCAGAAGGCACTTTCCTCATCTTCTAGGACAAGGAGAGCAACAGCTGCCAATCTGTGATGGACAAGACATGGTGAAGGACTTCAATACTGGAGGAGGAGTCATCAACACAGGAACTGAAGAATACAAGACTTTTTTGCATGTCTCCAGCTCCATTGGCATCCAAAATATGAAATGTCACAGGACAGCCAGACAGAGGCAAGTGATCTGTTTCTGAAGGAACCACAGGGATGTGATTTTCTTTCCCATGTGGCTCTGTCAGAACATGTGGAACTGGTGTGACAAAGCCAGGTTTCCCAGCAAATGGAATGTTCTATAGATCTGCTGAAGTTAGCAGTGTACTGATTTGCACTATTTCAATACAGGAAAGAGGTCACACAGAGGTGCTCCATACTATGTGATACAGTTCATCTCTCCATACACTCCTTCACAGCCCTGACCTCCTTCAGCTCTGACTTACTGCCTTTTAGACAGACTAGAAACAAGATACCTTATATTAAGGGCTCTCTGGAGGAAAGCTTCTATCATCTTTCTGAAGACCATCCAAAGATCATTAGGAATAAATAGCTTACACAGACCTTCCTCATGTGAAAAGGTCCAACTAGAAATTCCCTTCTTACAGCTAATGCCTAGTGCCTTTTCTACTTGCCAGCACAATTCTAAGAAATTTATGTTTCTAAGAAATTTAGGTTTGTCTTTCCTATAACCTTCTTTGGGAAGTGAAAGAAGCTTTTATATTCTCTGAATCTTCTCTTTTCCAGACAGAACAGCCATGGTTTCCTCAGTCTCTCTTTGTGTCATCTGCTGCAACTCCCTCACATGTTAACACTTCCCAACATTTCCTCCAACTGTTCTCAGCAAAAAAGGGAATCACCAGGGTGTTCTTCTGCTTTACTACTTTACATTACTATTTAAAAATTCAGCCCCAGCCTTGTGGTGTTATTCTGCGACTGCTTCACTCTTCCTCCTATAGCTGTTCTTTCCTATTCTGTAACTATAGAGATACCATTCAAGCGCATCCTGCTGCTTGCTGGATCCCAGTAACAACACTGGATGAAAAATAAGTCATCAAATGCAGAATTCTGCAAGTAAATACCTGGAGCTGGGACAGAACTGTTGAGAGGCAAGAGCCTGAGGCTGCTTGAATCACAGCCTGGAGTACATCTACACCTTTTTAATGCCATCTCATTAAGAAGGAGCATACCTGGCTCCTCACCTGTTCAATCCCTGGCAGTATCCAATGGCAGGATTGTGCCAGGAGAATGCCAGTAACACCCTCCGGAGCCTGGGGATGAGCTGGGAGGTGGGAGAGGAAAAATGCTTGTTGTTGGTCAGTGTGCGGGGCAGGTCAAGCTCAATCTGCCGGCAGGCAGGGTGCTCGGTGCTCCTGCTCTGCTCCAGCAGGCGCTGGTAGTGGCCAGGCACGGGGCTGCAGTGCCGGCTGACCATCCACCTCCACACCCGCTGCCGATGCTCCACGGGAATGCCGCTTCGGATCAGACTCTTCAGCTCCACACAGGGGTTCAGCTCCCCAATGCTGTTCCATCTGTCACGGAGGGGCTTCTCCACTATCTCCTGGCTCCGCAGTTTGTTGGACTTTATTTCAAGGGCTTGGATTTTGGCCAGGAGTTTCCAGTCCTCAATTTCATAGTCAGGTACAGTCATAAACCCATACTCATCATACTCGCTGGAAGGACACAAGACAGTGTTTAGTTCAAAAGACAGTGCCTGTTTCAAGGACACTAATTGCTTGGGGTCATGCCAGCAACAGCCTGCCAGGCTCATGTCACCCATACCAGAGCACAAGTACTTGTGGGCATGCACACCCCACCCCCCTCCCCTTCCAGGCTGCACTGACATCTGAGAAATGCTCGTTAGGCCTCAACTTCACTTTGTTGTGCTGTCGCTTAATATTAAATCTGGGTTTTGCTGATACCCTTGCAGTGATTTTTAAAGCAATCTCAAACACTTACTGGTAACAGTACTCCTTCACTTCTCTGGCAGCTGCATGTGACAGCCTACCTCAGAGCCTTCAAGACAAATGAGAGCCTGCAGCATTGGCATACACACACCACCTCAAGTGTAACTTTTCTCTGAACTGCACACCAGCCTCATCAGACCCCCTCAATCAGCCTCTGAAGAAATACCGAGCTCACCCTGTGTACCCTCTCCCAGTGCAGAGACAGTACTGTGGGAGTGGATTGGAAAGGTTTAGGGGCATCACATCAAAGAACAGAGATCCCTTCTGATGTCTCCTTGTACACAATGAAAATCTCTTACTGATCAGAACACACCAAGAGTACAGACAGTACAGCTTATCAAGGGTTTGTGCACCATCTGTCCATAGGGTGGGAAACTTGTAAGATATCATCATATTCTTGGCAAAGAGACCAGGCCTGGCCTCAGGTGTCTCATCTCCAAAGCTACCTGGAGAACCTGCAAGACTGATCAAACAGAAAAAATGGGAACTCCTACAGAACAGGGGCCCTGACTGTGCAGGAAGGCATAAAGACAAATGTAGGCTCCTGCTATAAAATATTCGTAGATGTATCTTGTCTGCATGCTTCCCTTTGCAGACAGGCTTCTACAAAGCTGTGAATATCCCCATGCTCTCAACTCTTACCTTACAGGGTTCAAGTTAAAACCTTCTTCTGCTTCTTCCTTCACATCCCACTGGAGAGCTTCCTGGATGAGGTTCTTCACCAATTCAGCATGGGAGTTGGGCAGGCCAGGCACAGCCTCCTGCAGCTTTCTCAAGACTGTCAGATATTTGCTCTCCATCTGGCAGTTTTTTGCTTGCAGACAGGCACACTGATGGGGAAACAAGAAGGAAAGAGCTCACTCAGTGGTAGTCCTTCCTGCATTGCCACTACTCTCTACTGGCCTGGTCTGCCTATAAAGTAAAGACTTCTGAAGAGCAAAGCCCCAGGAAACACATTTAGTAGTTTTCCACAATCAGTGGAATTGCAGCCATGAAGTGAATCACCACAGTCCAAGAACAAGCAAAAGCTGCAGTAGCTAGCATGCAACAGAAGTTGCTTATTGAGTGGAAGATCTATTACACCATCACCCACTTTAACTACTGCTTTGCATCAGTGGATGACCACACCCCACCAGCTCAACTAAGAATACAGTCGAAGAACCAGCACTGCATCTGAGCTCTCTGCAGCCTTTTTCCCTCATACTCAGACAAGTTCTCTACGCCACATTGAGCTGTATCCTGATAAAGCATACTGCTCCAGAGACTGAGCTATAAGTGTACCATTTTCAGGATACATGGTAGCACCACAGACCAGGTGACCACATGCCCCTCAGCATTCCCAGTCCCATGGCACTGGTACACATCATTTCTCATGCACAGGAAGCCCAACTGAGATCAAACAGCAGGACAGTATCTGCCACCACCTTGGTCCTGGGCACAGAAAGCAGAAAAAATGAATGAGGATTATTAGTGCACTCCACAAGTGGGGAACTAAGGCCACACAGGTGACAACTCACCCAGTGTCACAGGAAGCTCAGTGAAGACTCCTGTTCAGTGGGAAGCAGAAGTTGAAACAGAAACCACAGAGAGAATTAGGTAGCATATAGAGGGGACAGAAAGGAGCATGGTTTCTTTCATACTACCACTTTAAGCAGCATTTTGCCTCACACTGAACATACTGGGCTCGTGTTATTACTTCCTTTTTGAAGGTTATGGAAGTCTCAGGATGAGAGGGCAGTAATTTAGGAGGAAGGCAAGGTTTCAAAGAGCTAGAAAGCAAACAGATGTAAGAATGCCAATAACACTCCAGAAGCAGCTTTTTGCCCTGTACAAGAATCCATGACTGTGAAGATAGAGCTGTGGTGGTGCATTCCTCCCTTAAAGGCCATCAGATTCTCCCATCAGAAATGCTTGTTAGGACTCAGTCTTGATGAACAGCACCTGGGCTAACCTCTTGTGCTTATCAGAAACACTGTCTGCTCCCAGGAATTAGTGCTAATTGGGCTAATGAGCTTCTGTTTTTAACAAACACCATTGGAAACTTATTTTTCTTGCAAACCCAAGTGAAAGAACATTTTTGTCACCAAATTTTCAAAGAAAATTTCCAATTGCAGCCAGGATGGCAAATTACCATGACTAAACGCAATTCTCTTGTGAGCCTATAAACGGTGGTCCTAAGTGAGACCCTTTGAGCTCTCCTGGATCACAGTGGGCTGTAACCAACTTCCCTTTGACTGGGGCCTCTCAGAGCCAGAGAACTCTCAGATTTCCTGTACTTGAGGGACCACTGCCAAACAATGATGACAAAGTCTGAGCCAATACCCCCCGTCCTTGAGGCTCAAACCTTTGCCTGTTGAGAAGATGCAGATACCTGACATGAGCACTCCACTGAGCTCAAGGGAGAATTTTCACAGGTACCTTGTACATACCCTGGGTTTGTGTGAATGTACTACAGAAAATGTACCTGTAATCTTAGATTCTTAAGTATTTTATGTTGGTAAGTAAGTTAGGCCTGTAAGTGAGTTACTGTTGTGATTGCAGTAAATTCCATAGAATCTTTTGTAAATTGTTTAAATTCAGCCATTGTTTAAGTGCTGTTAAGTTTAAGTGCTGTTAAAATCTTTAGGTCCAAATTATTGTTCAAGTCCAGAGCTAAGTTTTGCACAGGAGTCCACACTGAACCTTGTGGCTCTATGGGAGGGCCTCCCTTACTCCTTTTATGCAAAAGCTTTCCCATCCTTACATTTTTCCATCCCCAGCTTCCACATAAATTTTTAACTGATTTTAGTTTTAGATTGACTGATTATAGGTTTTAGTACTATTTTATCTTTGTGTGCTTTAACCATCTAATAAATAGTAGACTGAACCTTGGCAATGAGCCTTTCCATGCTTTCACTTCAATATTGAACCTGCTTTGCCTAACTAATCATTTTTGCCAGTGATTCTTTAAGCAACCTAAGACACTCATTCACAACAATACCTTAAACCCCACGGAAGTAAATCCTAGGCAAAATCCACAGAACAAATGCCAGCACATACCTCCAGCCTTGAAAGTCGTTCTGAACCAGAAAATAGGATCACACAAGTCTGAGAGTAACCAGGTTTTTCACACTTACACAGACAGAGATAAAAATACAACTTAGCAAAACATAAGAACTCTGATCTAACTGCAGGACCTCAAGCGTGCTGCCACCTGGCAGTATCAAGTCCAGCACAGAAAACATGACTAGATGGAGCCAGGACTCAGTCTGTCAGCTCTCAGGAAACTTTTCTGATTGCCTACACAGTGTTGCTTTTTTATTTGCATAGCTGAAATGCAGAAATCTAGATTAAGTTTCAGCACCTTTAAGACTGATCTTCGCGAGGATTTTACTTCTGTTGAAGAATTAAAATGATCATGTCTAATCTGGGAACAACACAAAGTAGTAAAGAGGTCACACTAAAAAAAAGACAACACAGCTTATTCCTTGCGGATCAAAATCTATTCCGGTGCCAACTTTGAAAATAAATTAGTAACAGTTCAAACCAAGGGAAAAATTAACATTTGGCGTTACCTTCATCAGAAGGGCTTTTTCATTCTCAGCAACACTTGTCCAGAGTCGAGTAACCTGGTGGATCTCTGAATTGAGAAACTGGTTCTGGGTTTTGTATGCATCAATATCATCCTGCCATGAAGCAAAACAGTGACACAAGGAGAGTTCTTGAGGGGCTTGAAATCCCTTCTATTTCAGAGACATCATATTATGTTAAGGACAATAAAATATCTCAAAAATTCTGTGTTCTGAGGAGCAGACAGGACTCCTCAGTACAAATATTGCCTACAAAAGAAATCAAGGCACAATATTGTCATGCACCAACAAGACATGTGAAAGTGCTAAATGTATATATATACTTAAAAACACAGAGAGATACATACAAAGCCAGAGATGCACTTGAATAAGAGTAAGAACATAGGCATTTTGTTTGGGTTTTGTTTGGTTGATTGGTTTGATTTTGGTTGGTTTTTTGGTCTTGTTTGTTTGTTTTTGGGGGTTTTGATTTTTCTTTATGAAACAAATCATTAAAAATGGCTGGCCAGAAAAATTAACACTCTCCACAGAAAGTGGCTCTTTTGGCAATTCTCCCACCTCACACTAACCCATGTGAGCTGTGCACATAGAACAGCCTGCATCTGAAAGAACCAGGGTGTTTAGGGAAATTTGCAAGACAGAACCATAGAGCAACAGAGTAAGTGAAGGCAGCAAGTCAGGCTGCAGCTGTGAAACCAAAGAAAGAAAAGAAAGTGGCAGGCACTGAATGATGACAGGAAGTCAAACAAAACAGGCTCTAAGCTGAATCTGACCCAGATGCTTTTCAGTACCCTGCTGGCATCAGGTGAGGAGCCCCTTCCAGCCTTCCTCTCATTTGGAGACAGATGGAGCAACCAGCAGAAGTATATTCTGTGCTTACCACAAAGAGCACCCTCCCACTCAACCTGAGGGCCTAAAAATGGGCCCAAAAGACCTGTGCCATGTCACACACCTTCAGATGCTCAATCTCCTCTTGCTGCTTATACAATGTCTCTACAGTGATAGTGTTGGCTTCTTGCAGGGGGTCAGAGAGCTCTCGGGCCATCTGCTCTGTCAAGGTCATGATGACTTCCTGTTTGGCATGGTTCTTCTCCATCAGAAGCTGCACATGTTCTTTGAGCTCCTGGATATGGCTGTCTCTCAAAGTCAGTATCTGCTCCAGTTCCTTCTTTTCTTGTTCAAGAGCTTCCAGTCGACTTGTCAGATCTGCAATTTGTCTCACTTTGTGGCGCACCAGCTCCAGCCTGTCCTTATCTTCTGCTGCAGTGAGATACATGCTAGATACTCGCTTCTCCTGCTGGGCTGCCTCCAGTGCTTTGTGGAGAAGTTTGACCAGTTCCTGGAAAGAGAATGCAAAGCCATCACATCACTGTGCTGTCCAGGGCAATAGCTGTAAGGACAGCAGAAGCTCAACAGTGAAATACCTTGAAATTGACTCCTTTCAGAAGGAAAACAATGCGGAAATCTTGAAACTACAGTGACATCACAGTGAGAAGTTCTGCTCTCAGAACTGGGCCCAAAAGGTCTCTGCAGCAGTTCACAGACTGGATTGATGTGGACTGCTAGCAGAAAAGCTGCTGCCCACACTGTCTGTACTCAGGCTTTCCTACAATCATTCTTGGGAAGCTCAGCAGAGAATATGGAGATCTGGCCAGGAGTGTGGTAAAATGGGAGGGAAATAATGCAGTCTGCAACTACCTGTGCTATCAGAAGGACACTGCGTATCCATTTCAACCTTCCTTCTGCCAGGGTCCTCCCTCGCTCTGTCCTGCATGAAGGCATGGAACCTTGCCCCACAACACATTGCTGATTTAGTCTCTGGCATCTCAGACACTTAAGAAAGCAAATTAAGAACACAATTGACTGCCCAATATGGGACATGGCTCTCCTGCCTCTTCTGCTGGAAGAGCTACCAGCATCATTAACAGAGAACTTGGCATTGCTTCATGCTTTGAAGAACAGTATCATTCATGAGAGACACCCATGCCTTGACTTCTACAGTCAAATCACACCTTAAAGGTGGGTCACTGTTCGAAAAGAATGACCTGCTGTTAACACTATGACTCCACCTGGCAGTTCTCACCAATGTCACAGTACCTATTCAGGACTGTACTAAGTGAGCAACAGAGGTGCACAAGCAAGACAACAGCAGAGTACACCTGGATTTGTTTTACCTTCCTCTTACACCTAGCTGCACTTCCTAGAAATAGCTACAAGTCTTCTTTTGTGCTGGGCATACACAAGGTGGTAACACCAGGAGCTTCAAGTGGTCTCCAGTTACTGCCTGCTGAGCACTTCTCAGTGCTTCTACCACACCAATGTGTAAGAGAGTCCCTGTGACCAGCCTCAGGACCCTGACCCTTAGAAATAAGTCTCTTCAACACACTCACCTTCTGTGACTTGACTTCCTCTGTGAGCGTCAGAATCTGCTGCTGAAGGACACTCACTTTATCCACTGAGTTCTTCTCCCTCGACAATTCTTCAGAGCCTGGGAAGCCACTGTTCATCCATCTGGCTTTCCTAATCCAGTTCAGCCTGGGCCCCATCCTCCCATCTTCCAGGGTTCCGTCCTTAACTGAGAGGAGACAGATTTAATTTACACAGAATTGCTTTGCTACTATGCACTCCCAAGTCTTGCTATGGGAACTCACAACAGTTCCACAGAGAAGGCTGACATACAGGACGTGGAAAATTGATCCACAGGATTGGGGCCAAAACAGTAGGGATCAGACACTGATATGCCCACAATAAACAAAGTTGTGATGGTTTATGTTACCTGTTAACCACCTCGGACCCTGCTCATCAGTCTGGACCACAGCAAATGGAAGTTACCACCAGGGACAGGTATGCACACAGTGGAGCTGCCACACTTGGCCTGTGACTGTGCAGCAATTACGCTTTTACCTCAAAGAAATCAATCTGGTGGAATTTTTTTTAATTTAATTTTTTTTTGCCTCTGTAAAGGGTTCCAGAGGTAGAAGATAGACACAGATGGAGACTGAAGCAGAGCCAAAAGAGTCAGTCTTGTAGCAACAACACAGGAAGAGACTTAAGACAATGTAACAAAGTTTTTATATCCTTTGAAAACTTGCCACCATCTCCTTTCCATTCCAGTTAATCCCTGCTAGAAGGCATCCCACTCAGCTCAACAGCTCAGTAACAATCACCTGCACATCCTGCCTCCACGTCTGCCTCTTGCTCCTCATCCACATTCTCAGGATGCTCCTGGAATTCATCAAAGCTAAAGACATTCTCATTGTTCCCCCACAGCTGCTTGGAGCCACAAATACTGTAGACAGTGTTTCTGAAACAAGAAGAGATCAAGACAGCCTAGTGAACTGAAGTCATGATCACTGCAGCCAGCCAGTGCATAATCAAACTAGTCAATGTCTTACTTCCCCTTACTTCACACCCCTCCTCCCAAAACTTATCTCCTTCATGTGCTGAGAAAATGAACTCTTTACAGAATTGGTGGATTTAAGGAGAGCAAAGTTGTACCAGGAAAGGTGTAAACCAGGAAGGTGCCACAAAATCAGTACAGCAATGTAAAATCAGATGATCTTTCCCCATGTGCTTGAGCCTTACACGTAAACACATCAGATCAAAGAGAGGGATGAAAGGTAACAATACACCAACCACATCCTTCCCTCTCCTCCTCCTTCCCTCTCCCTCTCTCCTTAGCTTCCTTCATCCATCCCTATCCTTAGTTCACGGCAAAAATCCCCAGGTGCCAAGAAAAGCTGCCAAGAGGAGCTCAGTTACCTACAACACAGCCAAAATTGGACAAATGATCACATCTGAAGCAGCCACATGTCCTGTGCTCTGAAACATTTAATAAATAAACTTGCCAAAAGTTATTTACAAAGTTATAAACTAAAAAGTAGTAAAGAGTTTCAAGAACAAAACTGCAGTCAGACCCAGGAACAGTTTGTCACAACTGCTGCTATTGCCAGAAGCACTAAGAGACGACTTTATAGAATCATGGGGAACTACAAATGTACAAGTAGTTTGTGTAAAACCTGTACCAGAAAGTATGCATACAAGTCTTTTTCTTCTCCTCCTGTGCTGTCCTTCAGCTAAAACAAAACAAGTCCCTTGTTTTGAGATCTATAAAAGACTCGGTGTCTGCTGCTTTCCTAAATGAAAAGTAATGTAAATGAAGCTGCTAACATGACATTCTGGCCTCATGGGGGACCTTTCTTCACATAAGCATCAGACTGTAGCCGCAGCAGCAGTGGTGGTAAAAAAACTACAGGCAACTTCCACACGAACAATATTTGGCAGGTGCCTGGCTGCCTACCACACCTTTGGCCACTTACTCGTTTTTCATTATGCATAAGTAAGTGACTAGGAAACACAGAGACAGGGATGAGGTTGTCTTTGTGAAATTATAACTGCCCAAGACTTGTAACTTTTAACCTGATGGGGCTACCCATTGCAACAGCAGACAGAAACAGGCAGTAGGAATATTAACATCCCTGAAATTCAGCAAGCAAGAGTGAGCTGTGCAGTCAGGCCACTGTGCAGCTGTGCAGCTCAAGCTCCTTTTCCCTGGAGTTCCTGCTTTGGAGAACACACTACACTCAAGGTCCTTTGAAACCACTGGAAAGAGCTAATGGGCTTCTGTGACTACCTACTGAGTACAGGTAAACCTGACCATGCGCTCTTCCAAGACTGCTGTGCAGATGCATCACACTAGGTATGCAAAGCACTGACTACACTGAAGAGAGCTTAACCAAGTCCTAGGTCTGCTACCAGGATCTTTGCTAAGAGAGCAAGATTATGTTTAATGCATCAGAACAGGAGGATGTGAAAGACCCACCTGCAGGAAGAATACTTTGGCCTGGACTAGCCTCCAAAAAAGTGCTTCACAGTTCTCCCACCTAGGCAAGAGTCCCATTTCACACAATACATGACGGGCAAGGAAAGCACAGTGGTGGCCCAGCATGTCTGCAGTTCTCTTCATGCACTTACTGTATCTCTGTCCAAGGGTGCTTAAGGGAGATGTTCTGCAGAGCAGTAGATGTGTGGGGTGCAGGCAAAGATGCTGCCTTTAAACCCACTGCTTCTGTTGGAGTTTTCACGAGAGGCAGAAAGTCTTCATTGTCAACTACATCTACAAATGTAAAAACAAAATAGGACACAAAAGCAAATGAGCAAGACAGAATTCCATTGGACTTTGGGTCCTTCATGTAACCTGACAGCCACAACAGTTTACAACAGGTATACATTACATACTCAAGTGGTCAGGTGGAACAATGACAGTAGAGTAGGCTTCCTTAATTTTAGGACAAATTACATAAGTTTCCATGTGCAAACAGAATCAAGGACAATCAAGTGATTTCAAACATATATATGAGCATGACTAACCTTAAACAATCAATCTTTAACTGCCTAAAGATACAAGGAAGGAGAATTTTGATGTTCTCTTCCCATATTCCAAACCACATTTGATAGTTTTAATGTGCGGATAACATGCTGCAAGCACAGTTTGTTACCAAATTTTTGCGTGCTGTAGCAAGATGCCAGAACCTTTTAGAGCAGACACTTACTAGGGAGGGGATTATTTGTTTTAAACAAAATGTGCATCTAGTCATTACGAAACAGGAGGATACCCTGTTTGTGCCCTCCCCTGATCCACTGATGTGTCTACTACCACTTCTAGGAACAGATATCTTAAGCCCCCTGCTGAAAAAACCTATACTTGCTCTAAATTTCAGAGGCCTTACAAGAGTGACATATCAAATGTGCACATTTCACATGTGAGGAAAATCAAGACGATCACAAGACACCTGAAAATCTCCAAACATATGCTGTGGATTACGATGCAACTTACCCACTTTCATACATAATAAGGCAGAAGCGTCAAACACTGGCGAAGCACTGATAGCTGGCACCTGCATTTAAAAGCCTGGCCTAAACTTCTACCCACTTCCAGATGAGGAACACCATTCATCACCATCTTTTGCTGAAAGCAGAAGAAAGGCTGACATGCAACACCTACTTGTTCTTCCAGCCAGAGATTCATTCACAAACTGGGAGCTGCCCACAGGAAATCTGCTCTGAGTGTTGCAAAATTCCCAACGTCTCATTTGTAGCTGCTGCAGCCAGTACATCATTGCCTGTTTGCTGATTGCCTAACATAACACAAAACAGGAAAGGGAGGGGAATCATCTCATCAACATAAGACATATCCTGAGGCAATGACTACCACTCTCCTGCACAAGTAAGAAGGTCAGCTGCATCCATATCCTCTGGTCCTAACACTGATTTGGGAGGACAGAGGAAATCTTTAGTATAGCTTTAAGGGGTAGAATCTCAGTGGACCAGTGACCTAATTTTAATGTTTTAAGTGTTTTGGTTTATTATGGTCCAAGACTAAGCAGAAATGTCACAATTGTTTTAGACAGGAAGCATCTCCAGAGCTTTTTTACAATGACTTACACAGAAATAAAAGTCTAGCAAAGAATCCTCCTGGAGCAACCATTTTAAACAGGGGAGTTCATTTCTGTTCAGTAAATTACATGTGGACTGCAGGACTCCTCAATTACTTTAATGTGGCCCACAGTTTGGCTTTTATTCCTACTCTGTTAAACAACAGCCATCTCACAGGTAAGGAGTCCCAGACTTGCCAAAGCAATGCAAGTAATTTAGGTCCAAGTGGTATTAATCCAAGCTAGGACGACTGAAATGAAACTCAAGCTAAGAGATTCCTTAGTACAAATGTGTCTGTCCTGACTGGGAATTTTTCATTACCTTCAAAGTAAAGGCTCTGCTTGGTGTTCTAATCTCAAAAACTCCTTCCCCATTTTCCATTTTGCAGTCAAAGCTGGCGCTGGAGAGATCAATAGACCCCAAAGGATTAATGTCCTGGGCAGTTCTGTAGTATAGTAAGCGACATTTGTTGTCATCGTAAAAGAACCAGCGAGACTTCCAGGTCTTGATTGGCCCCTTGATGCCCAGCTTATTTAAATAGCCACAGAGTTTTTTTCTGGATGTTTCTGTGCTGGTTTTCAGGGGTACATTCTCCAGTTCTCCAGGAGAAGGAAGTTTGTCTTTCTCTCTTGCTAAGGATCCGTTGCTGCTGTCAGTGTCTGGATCTGGCGCCACTAAATTGCCTGGAGCAGCAAGGGTACATGCTCCACTTTCTGGTCCTTTCTTCATCTCTTTAAGGAAATAGACTGAAATAGGAAATTCTCTAGGTAAATAAGCCAATTCCAATTATATCATCGCTGTTACAGAACCTGCAGACAACAAAAAAGGAAGGAATAAGCTCAGGTCTGCCATATGACAAAAAAGTACTTCCTAGCTTTCAAACTACCCAGCCAAGGTCTCTAACTCTACTTTTGGTCATTGCTCCCTGCCCTTCTCTGCTCAAATGAGCTCTAATACTAATACCTGTTTTCTCCCTTTTTGATTCCTAAATTAGGCTGGACTAGCAGCCAAGAAACAGTACCATAATCTCTTGTGTGAAAAATAAGTACAGCTTGTGGGCACACCAAACTAATAGCAATAACCAGGGCATTCGGTACTTCATGTTAAGGAACAGCCACAGATCATAGCAAGATAACAAGCTCTGGGGATAGGCACGTACTCAGGTCAAGGGATTGCAAGTAAGTGTGTCCTGGTATTTGGACTGAATGTTCAACTAATATTTTAAACCATGGCATCTGGAGAAAAATCCAGCATTATTCAGCATCCTTATGAATAATTTGTGTCAGCTGACTATAGTTGTTAAAATGCCTGCATGTTATGTGTTAGTTCTTCATCCTGCAGGATGAATTCATATGATGGATTATGTACCAGAGAAAGTAATTCTGTGGGTGTTGCAAAAGAGACTTCGTTGCCTCAGTGACCAGAGTAACCACCTGGGTCTCAGAAGTGTAAAAGGAAAAGACAAAACTCAGGCTGGAAGAGATCTTTGTAAATCTCAAGTTCAACTTCTCTCTCAGATGTAAAAGCTGTAGCCAGCTACACAGGCCCACATTCAGGTAAATTTTTCCTTATGCAAGGATGGCAATTTTGCCATGTTTCTGAACACTTTTTCAAGAGCTTAACCATATGACAGGTGTGATTTTTTGCTCAGAGCTGCAGATACTCACAGCTCCTATAGAAAGCAAGCTAACAACACTCTAGAAAAAGTATCTGTAAATAATTTCTTGCATTTTTTGAAACTTTAGTTTCAGGCAGTAACACAGCTGAAGCAAATACATGAACAAATAAATTGTTGCGGTGTTAAGTTAGTGTGAATCCACCTGCAGACACAAAACTATTCAACACAACATCCAGCTGTATGACAAAATGTCAATGAGATAATACAATGGAGCACACTGAGATGTTCCCAAGCTGATCTTTTTCCTCTGCTCTTAGGAACAACTTGTCCTCATGACTCAAAGAAGGTTTATCCATCCGAGCACTGGCTAAGTCCCATCATGTTTATTGCTGCCCCCTCCTGTTTCCACAGTAGCTTTACAGACGACTATCAATAATGTTCACTCTCTGTGAAAAGCTGCCTAAATTCTTTCAGTTCACTCCCTTGACACTGCGGATCGTGGTGCTGAGCACATTCACAAACGCCAACAAGCACTCCTGGAGAAGATGTTGCCTCAACTAAGCCTCTGAAACACACAAAAAAACTTCATTTCCAAGCTAATTTTGCTTGTCACAAAGGAAATATTATCAGGAGGAACACTTTCAACTTTCCTAAACAGACACTGGGGCTTTTATGTCAGTACCAGTATAACTATCTTCTGTACCCTCTGAAGATTCCTTCAC
Organism: Trochalopteron elliotii; assembly: GCA_024734555.1. Taxonomy (NCBI): domain Eukaryota; kingdom Metazoa; phylum Chordata; class Aves; order Passeriformes; family Leiothrichidae; genus Trochalopteron; species Trochalopteron elliotii. The sequence continues at coordinate 380,469 of JANPWX010019824.1, read as the reverse complement.
AATTCTACTTCTTGCCAGCGTGACAGTCCATGGGTCCACACCCTGAGCAGGACCAAGCAAGCATTTTAGGTGTTTTAATTTAGGCTATTTAGTAAACACTAAGTTCAAAAACCAAGTAATAAGGAATCACGTCAGAGCATTCAAAGACCTCTAGAGAAGACCTCACCTCCTTAAGGGAAGTAGAGAGGAGCTCCTGGAAGTCACCGTCTCCTGGCATAGAGCTATTGCTGCAAGCACCACCAAGCAGGTACCCACAGCCTCCAATAAATCCAAGAGCAACAGAAAAGCAGCGTCTGTCTCAGGTTTTCTTGGGTCCAGTCGCTGCCGGGCAGTTGTCTGAAAGATATATTTAGCAGAAAGCTGCCCGGACACTGACTCACCAATGAAAACGGATCGGGGTGGACCCTGCATAAACCTTTCCGGAGCCGCTGGTGCGATCAGCACAAGGCAGCCCCCACCGCCCCTCCCCGTGCCTCCCGCAGCGCCGCAGAAGCGCCTCCCAGCCCAGCTGCGCCGCGCGGGTACCAGCGACGGCGGCCGGAGCCTGGCACGGGG
>JANPWX010019824.1:334273-373032 GCA_024734555.1 Trochalopteron elliotii | reverse complement strand
CCCCGCAAGTACTGCAGGCAGTGCAGCCGCATGGAAACGGCGTAGCGGCAAGCCAGGAAGTGGTGGGCGCAGCTGCTTCGGAGAATCCGCGGTCAAATTTAAAAACACAGCTGCGGCTTCAGCTACTCCTCAGGCCTAGGCAGGGACAAGCCCGGAGCAGGATGGGCTTGCGGGAAGACAGGGATCGCACGAGATAGTGGTTTTAAAGTCAGACTCGGGACGTGCAGGCGGCAGCTCTCTAGTGCCGAGAGCCGCTGCGTGGGGCTACGCGCGGCAATCCGCCTTCCTGTAAATGCCGGCAGATCCCCAGAGTATGGCGCAGGGGTTTCCAGGGCTCTGGGTTCCCCTAGGAGTTTCGGCAATTCCGATAACCACTCCCTTTGGGCATTCAGTCACGTACCATAGCACAGTTCCGCAAGAGTTCCTACGGGACCCGTCAGTCCAGCTCAGGGACTGTGCGCAGGACCCTTATGCTTCACAAAATGGCGACGCGCTGCACCCCTGTGCCGTACAATAAGATGGCGGTGCCACTGTACTTTTGCCTTACAGCAAGATGGCGGCGCACAGGCACTTCCGTGAACAACGCTTAGGTATTTCCGTCAGCGCCATTTTTTTTATCAACAAGGCGTTCCACCTCCCGCTGCAGCTGTAATAATAGAAGCAGCTACTGGCTGCTTCTATTATTACACCGTTCAATACTGCTAATATACAGCATGCAACCACCAGCTCTCCACACAGCAGGAGGAGAAGGAAGGCAAACAACAATGAAGTTTGAAAGAGCAGCATTTCTGCAAGATATAAATTTACAAAATACAAACAGAGAATTAGTTCCATACCATCCTGTTACAGGACTAATTTCAAATAATAATGCAAAAGGAAATCTCGACATGGCATCAACACTGAAAATGGCCATGCCAGTGAGATTTGGTCCACAAAATACAAATCCCAGATGGATACCACTGACACACGATGTAATTAAAGACCTGAGAGAAGCACTTAAAGAGAGTGGCTTGGGTTCCTTGTACTTTAAACAACTATTGAAAGGCATCTTTGGTACTTATGTTTTAGTGCCTTGTGATTGCAAATATATTGTCACTACAGTTTTAACCGACTCTCAATACATATTATGGAAAGTTAAATGGAGAAGCACTCTCATCACGTTGTGAGAATCTTATGCTAGAGGCCTAAATGCAGCCCTTATATTAGCTCAACGAGCAGGCAATCCACCTCATGGTAAACCCAAAGATCAAGCTGTCGGTTTGCCTTGAGATGTGCTCACAGATATCAAAGAAACAGCTCAAAAACTCATCATGCAAATTCAACCGGCAGGAGCTCCAGATACATAGAAGTAAGGTAAGGAGTAAATGAGCCATTCACCTCATTCATAGATCGCCTCACTCAAGCAGTTGAGAGGCAATGCAGTGATGAAGTAGCACAACTACATTTGATTCAAAGCCTAGCTTCTGCAAATGCCAATGAAGAATGCAAGCGTGTTATTCATGCCTTACCTGGTGCACAACCAACTTTATCTCAAATAACAGAAGCTTGTAGCAAAATAGGTACTTCTGCAAATGTAGCAGCAATCCAAGCAAACATCATGGGAGAACAATTTGGAAAACATCAAGGAGCTGCAGATCAACAAGACAACTCTATGGGAGTGATGGCAGCAGAACTCACCAAAAGACCATGTTTCAAGTGTGGGAAATTTGGACATATTAAAAAGTATTGCCCACAAACTGCAGGAAATACAGAAGCACCGAGTCTTTGCCCAAGATGCAGGAAAGAGAAACACTTTGCAAATCAGTGTCATTCCAAACAGGACATAGATGCAAGAGCTCTACCTCACCTGGGAAACTCAAAGAAGAGTGTGGCACGCCAACACGCTATGACACAAGTAGTGGCAATGACTCATCAGCACCAGACCCCTCTCAAGGCACACAATATGTAGGGAACCACAATCAGACTCACTATGCAGGACCATCTGCTGCTTCCCCAGTGACCCAGAATCGGTGCCCCCAGGGGCGCAGTGCAAATTGGCAACTTCACGTGTTATTGTTTACAGTCATTAATTCTGTTTGTCATCTGAAATATTCTTAGTTGTTGTATTTGAACTTTTTCCTAATTGTTTTCAGTTTTAGCAAGAGTTATGCATTTTTCCATCAAGGTTCACTCTCTCTATTAACCTGTGGCGAAGACCTTGCTTGTGTTTCTGCAGACACAGAACCCAAGTGAATTCCTGCAACAAATGTGAAGTCATATCAAGCACAGAAACTCTGACAACTCCAAGAGCGGAGAAGCAAGCACGCCAGATGTGAATTGCCCAGAGACTGTGGCTGGTGGTAGACATCTCTTGTCCCACCTGCAAGAACTGTGAACTTTGGGTTTTGTGTCAATGCACAAAGTGTGGGAGTCGTTGGTATCATACAGCTCTATTGGCACAAGTGTGGTGTACATCATGTTATGATTTAGAAACCCAAACGAAATAGAAAGAATTTTTAGTTACAGTGGGTCACAAAGAAGAAGACAGTCCTCGTCTTCCTGCTCTTAAGGAGGAATGTAGAAGAGAATTTTTGAGAGAATCAGAAGAGATTCAAATATGCTGAGTTGAATGAAAACAAAACAATTTAGTGCCATATATTTGGGTGGTTCCAGAACAAATTTGGGAAAAAACAAAAAAGGAGTGTTCTAAAAGATTTGCTTGGAAATTAAGAGTGAAAAAGAAAATGCCTGAAATCAAAAATTAACAAAAGAAAAGACATGAAGGTAAATCAGATGTCATGTTCATATCTTGTTTCATTTGCCTTTAGTAATGCAACCTTACCTGTCAATCTACCAAAGAAAAATTTGGGGATCGGTAATATTGTAGAATTCCTCTGTTACATGATAGTTTAAGGGAAATATGGGGTCCTATTGAATGTTATGCTTATCCTTTTAGCTTCCTTGCTTTTAATTGTGAAAATTTGCTAGTTAAACAACCTAAAACAAATATCTAGGAAACTTTAGCTAGTGCATCCGATTTAGATATCATATGTCTTTCCTGTACAATACTAGAAAAGACACTTTCCACTTGTTTAATTACCATGCCAGTAGATGCATGAGACTGGTGAATTCCTGATCTTCCCAAGCATCATTTGAACCTCAAGTATTGGACATCGCAAATTCTGTAAATGTGATTTCTTTATGCCAAATTTAGCTATACAAGAAAATATCAATCTTTGGTCAAGGACATTTCTTTCTACCACTCTAGGGAGTGGTAAGTCAAGACAAATGAAGCAGTCAAAGTGGTCTTCATGGTTCAAACAAGAGGGGGAGACGTTGGAACCCTGGAGGCTGAAAATTTCAGGCTTTCTGAGCTAAGAAGTGCTGACCTTCAGGTAGGCACCACATTTGACTTGAGGCCTTGGAAAGGGCTTCCGAGATTGGGTGATGGCATGGGGGTTGTGGGTGTGCAGTTAGAGTGGTGGTGTTGATCTCACAGGGTGAAAACTTAGGTTTGGGGTTTTGGTATACAGTAATTGTGTGCCAAGATGGAGGATTCAGAGTGTTGTCTGGGTTCTTCTTCTTCACCTTCTTCTTCCTTCTTCTTCACGGATTTGGGTGGTTTTCTCTAATTGGGTGAAAGATGTCTGCACTGTGGACCTCAAATGGTCATTACTGGGTCAAAAGCATAAATAATATAGGTGTCACTTTGGTATTGGCTAATTACCTCTCAAATAGCCTTGGCAGGAGTTAGAAGCTCTCCATTTTGTCTCGTTTCTGTAACAGGCAAGTTGGAGCTCATGCTTTGTGAGACTGTAAATACTGTAAATAGATAAGATACAATAAACAACCAAGACCGAACTCAACTCTGCGTTTCCCATGTCATTCATCCTGACCTCAGCTGAGATAAAGCAGGCAGAACTGTAACGGGTCAGTCTCTCCTGCCGTGCCTGCAGTGAGACAAGAGGGAATGGCCTTAATCTGAGACACGGGAGACTCAGATCAGATATTAGAAAAAAAGTTATCACTGCCACGGTAGCCGGCACTGGAATAGGTTTCCCTGGGAGGTGGGTGGAGTCCCCCATCCCTTGTGTTTAAGCATCTGGATCTGGAGATGTGGTTTAAGGGTTACAGTGGCAGTGCTGGGTGGACGGTTGGACTGGGTGACCGTAAAGCTCTCCTGCAGACTCGGCGATTGTTATTTGGGCAGGGTCTTAGGGAGCTCAGCTGCTGAGGACTTGCAGCGCTGGATGTGCCCCTCCAATCCCGGCCGCAGGCAGCCCCCGGCGCGGCGGTACCTCACGGCTTAAGGAGAGGAAGGAGAGGCCGCGCTCCGCCCTGCGAGAGCGACACCGCGCACGGCGCCTGCGCCCGTCCGCCCGCGCTGCACGACACGGCGGCGCCGTGAGGTGCTGTCGCTGCCAGGCCTCCCATCGCTGCCCGGCCTCCATCGCTCGGTCCCTCCCTCCCTCCGCCATGAGGAACCTGCGGCTGCTGCGGGCCGGCGGCTGCCGCTTCGCCGCCGGCACGGGCACCCCCCAGTGTTTCTGCCTCAGCGCCGAGCCCGGCGCGGTTCTCGTGGGCTCCCAGTACGGGCTGGTGGAGCTGCGCCCCGCCGAGGACTCGGTGAGAGCCGCGGCTGCGGGGCAGGGTTCTGGTGCTTGCCGGCGTGTTAGGGTCGGCTTTGGTTGCAAAGCTGGATTGAAGCGTTTGCGTGTCCGCCAGAGGGAGCTCGCAGGGAACTCACCCGTCTCCTGGTGCGGTTCCCGCTTCACGGTGTCTGCGCGTTCTTGGAGCCTCCCCACTGTTCGCCGCCGCCGCTTGCTGCTGTCTCACGGTGCCGTGGGAGCCGCTGCACTCTGATCTTGGTGGCTCAAGAGGCTTTTTGTGCTTGTAAAATACTATATCTGCCTTTTTAAGAGTGCGGCTGTGTTAGACGCGTGTCATTCGCGTGGTTTAGTCTTAAGCACGACCTGGTGAGCAGTTGCATCTGGAGAGGTTCACAAAATAGAATCAAACAGGCAGAGAGACACTGAAGAGTACAAGAGGAAGCTTTTGAAACTTTGCACAATGCGGGGGGAAAACCCCAACATACCCAACATTTATTACTAAAGTAATAAAATGTTACTGAGTCATGAATTCCTGGGTTAGAGCTAGAGCTGGGTTGCTGTCTTCTCACTGTGCAACTCTGAGGCATCTAATTCCTTCAGTACATTCAGTTCTGAAATTAACTGTCAAAAGACCTTTGGACTTTTCCAGGGGTTTAATTTTCAGAGATTGCTGTACCTTTACCATCCAAATTATTTTCCTTAGAAATTGTTTTATGCTGTGTCTAGAAGTCTGCATGCCTCCTTGAGGGCAGTGGGCCACTTTAAACAGCTGCCCATGCACCTCTTAATATTGATACTGTGGTGAAGTATGGAAAGGATGTTAAAAGATGATTAGCAGGGCAGATTGGAAGTTGTGTATTGTTTGTTTCCATATATGCATTTTCTTGTTTTGTTCTATAATTTTTGCCATAAGAGGATCTTCACAGTTTCCTATGGATAAGTGAAGATAAGTACTTGCAAGTTGTCTTTTTTCTAAATGCTTTGTGTAACTGTGTAATGCTTTGTGTAACTGCAGTAGGATGAAATATACCTATGGCTTTTACTCTGCAAAAATCTCAGTGAGGTGATGTGTAATTAGTAAGCCATTGGCCTTCCTGTATCAAGGTGTCAAAAGAAGTTTCCCTGACTGTGGATGGGTTCTTGCCTGAAGATGGAAGTGGCTGCATCGTGGCTGTTGAAGATCTTCCAGAGCAGGAGAGTGTGTGTGTTGCTACAGCAGCTGGAGACATCCTGCTGTGCAATCTGAGTACGAAACAGGTAATGTGGCAGGAAAAACTTAACAGTACTGAGGAAATTCAGAGGAAAGAGTAACACAATTTCTTTAGGGGTCAGTTGTACCCTCATTGCATACTGACCTGTGGCTAGTCTCTATTCTTTGGACAGACAGGCTGATTTTTGTGGCAGCTTTGAGAATGACTAAAGACAGAATATATAGTCTGTAAAAGAGCTGGAATTGAAATGATGGCTTGCCTGTCCACAGCCTGAGTCCTCTTAAGTTTGCTCAGTGGGCTCCCAGCAGCGAAGGATCTGCTGGAGAGTCTTACAGAAACAGGATATTGCTGAGACTAAGTAAAGAATAAAGTAATCCAGTCATAATTACAGTGTAGTTACTGTTTTGTTATCCGTTGATACATGTTGACATAACTTAGGATATAGCAAAATCTGAGATACTTGCTTTCTGAGCCTTCCTCAGTGTCAGATTTGTATTATCTTCAGCAAGACACTTAACAGCACCCTCTGAAATCTGAATCAGCTCCCACAATACCAATCCAACAGTGCATGTTTAAGTGGGCATGAGATGATAGTGGTCGTCTGGGTTAACTGTAAAACTGTGGTTATTTGCAGCTTGTCTGTTTTGGTTCATGTTTGCACTTGATTTGCAGATACCACTTAAACTGTATCTGAAAAACGTGTCCTATATTGCAACTTAGAACATGTCATAAGAGAATAGAAATTAACAAAGCCTGTGATACAGGAGAATTTTTTTTGCAGTGATAGATGTGTCAGACAACTGGTTTAACTTCAGATTCTTTCTTTTATGGGATTTTGGCTTACTTTTCCGGCTTTTTGCTTTACTTTCCAGTCTTCCTTTGATGCACTAAGTCTGCAGTCTGGGCACCAAGAAAGAGGTCTGGAAGATTCCTCTGCTTATTCTGAAACCCTTTCTACATGACTGATAGTCACGCTGTTGACTGGTGATCAGTCTCACTTTTCTTACCTGAAAAGATTATGACACCCAAGCCTAATTCCTTGAATGGCATCATCTTGCAGTTTATCACAGCAACGAGTGGTGTATTTCTTGTTCTGTTCCATGCCTTTTGCAAATCAGGGTAACCATGCATAACAAAAGTTCTCTGCCTACTGCTTGAACTTACTCATGACGGCCCAGTAAAACTAGCCCAATTTTCCTTAAACTTTGACGTTGGTGCAGGTTCATACAGCTGTCAAGTTCAGCAGGCTGGTCAGAGTTTAAGTTTACCTGTTGGAATTCTCTAGGTAAGAATCATTATGTCTGTGTTTTGTTACTAAAGAATGTTTACCAATGTAATCACAGGCCCTATCAGGCCATATTAGTATTGACACAATGTGTACTGACACGAGACTGAGAGTTGCAGCATAAAGCTCTTTCTAAAACTGTGTATGGTAGAATGTGCTAGACTGTACATTACCTGGGCTCTCATTCATAAACATTCTGGAACCATTTTTAGTCAGAAATGTTTCTTTTGTTCTGTTCAACACGAAGTGTGAAGTTAGGCTTTTGACTTTTTTAAGTAGGAGGCAGTTTTCTTTTGCCTTGGTGACTGTTTGCTTTTGTGCTGAGACAGTGCTGCACTCATGTTCCTGTGATCTTATTTTGGTCTTGCAGGTGGAATGTGTTGGAAGTGTGGACAGCGGTCTGAGTGTCATGAGCTGGAGTCCTGACCAAGAGCTTGTTTTGCTTGTAACAGGTACCAGTAACAGCCTCTAAGCTTTCTGCCTGTAGGAGTGAAACTCTCTATGGCCAAAGCATAAAACATAACTAAGACTGAGTGAGAGCATGAACAAGTTACAAAATTGGGACTAGGACTTAAAATGGAAAAAACTCTACCAGATTTTATGCATTAGATTTCATTTCATGATTCATAAGGTGCTTCAGAGATCCAAGCAGAAATTGGTTAGGCCCAAAAAGCTGCTTTGTGGAAGAGTTTTTATTCCTTAAAATCTTCCCAGGGAGTACATTTGATCTTGCTTCAAAAACATAAAGACTTCTTTATATCACTATTTGACTTCTTAGTAACAAAAACTGTTTCTTAGCCTTTGTTAGGAAATATGTGTGTCACAGGCCCTAATTAACTACAGGTGTCACTCACCTATAAAATAAAATTAGCCTCAGACAAAACAGAATCATAGAGTGCTTGAGACTGAAAGGAAACTCTGGAGATCGCCTATTCCAACCACCTTGCTCGAAGGGTGTTACCTAGACAAGTTGTTGGGGGATTGTGCCCACTTAGGTTTGAGACCCCACAACCCCTCTGAGCATCCTGTTGCTATCTGTAACCACCCTCAGAGAAAAAAAACACAAACTTTCCTTAAATTTTAAATTTTCTGTATTTTAGTTTGTGCCTGTTGCCTCTTGTGCTGTTCATCAGCACTACAGAGAACGTGCCCATGTCTTCTTTACTGTACCCCACCTCCCACATAATATATGTACACACACTGATGAGATTCCCCTGAAGCCTTTTCTCCACAGCAGTCTGGCTTGTCTCAGCCAGAGACATTTGTGTGACAGAGTTTTCAAGTCCTTAATCATTATTTTGACCCTTTGCAAGACTCATTCCAGTATGTCCTTGTCCTGCACTAGGAAGCCCAAAAATTGGGTCAGCATTCCATGTGTCTCACCAGCACTGTGCAGAGGAGCTAGATCCCCTCCTACAACCTGCTGGCAGCACTCCTAATGCAGCCAGAATGCTCTTGTCCACCTGTGCAGCAGGGCATACTGCTAGCTGGTTAACTTGGTGCCTCAGGAAACATAGTCTATGGGTTTTTGCCAAGCTGCTCTCCAGCCACTTGGTACCCGGTCTGTCTTAATGCCTGAGGTTATTATTTTCCATATGCAAGATATGACTTTTTTTTGGTTGAGCTTTATGAGGTTCTGGACAGCCCATTTTGTCTACATGACAAGGTCCCTGTGGACAGCAGCACAGCCTCCTGCTATACCAGCTGCTTCTCCCAGTTCTGTGTCATCTGCAAACTTGTTGAGGGTCCCATGCTCCAGATCATTAAGGAAGATGTTAATCATTGCCCCTAGTGTCTGGGAGCACACCAGTGACTGACCTTGAGCTGCACTTACTAACAGTGCTAGCACACTTTCAAGCTTGGCAGTCCAGCTGGTTTTCACTCTCCTTTTATCTTTCCCATGCTTTGTGGGTTTGTCTGTCATGATGTTGTGGCGCACAGCTTCAAGAGCCTTTGTTGGAGTCAAGATAAATGAAATCCACTGTTCTCCCCATATCCACAAGCTGGTCATCTCATTGTAGGAGGTTATCAGGATGGTATGATTTCCTCTTCATAAATCCATGGTGACTGTTCCCAGTTGCCTTCTTGTCCTTCATATCTCAAGAGGAAAGGAACCAGGTACTTGTTTGGAAGGTGAAAAAAACTTAAGGTTGGGCCAGGAAGCTTATTTTTGAAGAGAAAAACTTGCAAGTGTTCTGTTCCAGTTTGAAGTTTCATGTTTTGCAGGATATGTTCTCCCTAGTACCATGTTTTCTATATTCAGGTCCATGACAGAACATCAGAAGCACACAGGAGAACACTTGAGTTTTTATTTGCTGCAGATACCATTACCAATATTGTATTTAATATCTGCCTTACAGGTGAGCAGACACTCATCATGATGACAAGGGATTTTGAACCAATTACTGAGAAGCAAATCCACCAAGATGAGTTTGGAGAAGGTGAGAGGTACACTGAAGTTGCCATAGCTGATGTAATTGATATGTTGTAAGCATGTGGAAAGTAAGGAAATGGAGTTGAGCACTTTGAGGCCCCAGGAGACGTTGTATTTAATTTAGACTGTAATGCTGCTGGACAGCCGAAGGGTAAAGTCAATGTTGTTACTTGTGAGCATAAATTCAAGTAAGTTCCATGTGCCAAAGTACTTTCTGGGCTACATAACGTCCCAGCAGGTTTTTAGAATAAAATTTGGGGAGAAGGTGGGGGTTGCTTGAGGCTGTGATTGTGTACGTAGTGCACAGTAGTTAAGGTATTATCTGTAAATCTTCCACTACAAGGATTGTTTCTTCTTCAGGAAAGTTTGTTGCCCTTGGCTGGGGTAAAAAGGAGACACAGTTCCATGGATCGGAAGGGAAACAGGCAGCGCATCGCAAACAGAAGGTATTATACTGCTTTTTTTTTTTTTGTCAAGCTGATGTTTTTTTTGGCAAAACATGCATAAAGAGAGTTTCTGTTACTCCTGTGGTGCCAATTTGCCACCACCTTTTTGGTAGCTCTCTTCATAGGCTGCTTCTCTCTGTCTCTGTGTTGTCTGAAATAATGCATTTTTGTCTTCCTTTGAATTCAATAAAGCATCAAGAAAGCGTACTTTTCAAACAGAGCTCAAAATAAGATTTGCAGCCATTCCTGCATCGATCTTGAGCAAATCTCAGTTCACCATGTGTCCAGCTTATGCACTGCTGTCCATAAGTAGAGACTCTGGGATGGGAAGGATAGTGTGTGATCATGTGGAGAGGCACTTGGAGGAGAAGCAGATTGAATTAAATAGTTTTAATTCTAGTGTTTCCTAAAACAACATTTTGAATAATGAGTTTTTAACTTACTAGTCTTGACACTTTTTAATGGATGGATTTTATTCTGAGGCTCTTGAAAGAGCAGTCTGTTTAGACAAAGACAGCAGTTGCCTTCCCAAGCTTTGATGCACCTTTCTTTTGTGTGACTTCAGGAAGTGTTACCGACGTCAGCCTGGGATGATGGCAGGCCTCGGGTGACGTGGAGAGGAGACGGGCAGTTTGTTGCAGTCAGTGCTGTCTGTCCAGAGACAGGTGTGGCACCAAACTTCTTTGAAATACCAGTGTGTGTAAAGGGCTTCTTAAGCAGAACCTAGGTAAGGCAAGAAATGTTTATGATCTGTTGGCCACTTAAAGGAAGGGTGAGTTGAGCTATTTAATTGCCATTTAATTGTTATTTAATTGCTGTTTAATTTTCTCTGCTCTGATGTTCTCAGGGCCATTTTATAGATATTATATTTTGAATACTTTCTTTGCAGTGTGGTTTTCAGTTCAGTGAGATGCCGGGAGGGAATACTACTTTGTAGATACTATCTGAACTGTTTCTTTCACCTGCTCAAGCTTTAAGCAATACTTGATAGGCTGTCAATGCCAAAGGGATGAATCTGTTTGGCTTCATACACCCACTATCCCTCATACTAGAGTTCAGCCTTGCACGTTTTTTTTTAAAATACTTGTGGTACTTTTCCCTTAGTTTTGCTCTGAAGTCAAAGAGGTGATGAATGTATGCATTACTTCTAAGACTGTAACTAATGTTTTCCATTATAAATACTACTTTTTGAGCAGTTTAAATGTATTGGTCAACATATTGAGCTGCATCAAACTGCACTGCTCTTCCACACGTTTGGGTTTTTACCTTTTGTGCTTCAGATTAGGGAGCATTGTAAATTTGTAGCAAGATTTTAACATTTCTATGGTGAAAGCTGGAGAGGGATTATAACTGAACTACATCAGATTGAAATTCCTAACATAGTTCCTTTAGTCACTTGGTTACTAGGGGAGAACTGCCTGGCACAGAATAAGTTCTTAGCCCTTAAGGTGTACAAGAGGAATATTCTTTTTACGCATGTGCATCAAAATTTGCTCTTCTACCCTCATAAAATTAGAAAAGTCTCTTCCCAGTGTTTTCTTAGACCTTCATCTCAGTGCTCTCTCATCCTGTAGGTGCTCGGAAGGTCCGGGTATGGAGCAGAGAGCTTGTGCTGCAGTCAACAAGTGAGCCTATCTCAGGATTAGAACAAGCACTGTCCTGGAAGTGAGTAGTACCACAGTCTGCATGCCAACAGCAGTGTTGCTTGTTATTCCCTGGTCACAGTCTTCGATCATTTTAATTCATCATTTTAATTTTGTTGATTTTTCCCAAAACTTGAAGAAAGTTGCCTTCTTGTGCTGCATAAGGAAAAATAGCCCTTTAAACCATTAAAATCCTAATGCTTGCATTGCAGGTAGGAACAAGGGATAGATTCTCTGCATACAGTCAGTGTCAAGTGGGTTTGTGCTCAACTGTATAAAAAGCAATATTACAGGTTCCTTTCCTAGTGCTGACCTATTTGGTCACCTGTGGGCATTATAAGCTCTGATCTCTGCTGGGCCTATGACTGTCTGAACAGTGCTGAGGAAAGCACATCCTCTGCTGTCTTTTCCTTTGTGTCACTGGAAAAAATGTGAGATGACTGGGGTTTAAAATGACAGTCAGTGATTGTGTGAGGAATGAATTTTCATTTGGCTTTTTTTTAAGGCCCTCAGGAAACCTAATAGCATCTACACAAGAAAAACCCAACAGACATGATGTGGTTTTTCTGGAAAAGAATGGGCTTCTTCATGGAGAGTTCACCCTCCCTTTCCAAAAAGGGCAGGTCAAAGTAAGTTCTTTGTCTGGGCTTCTTTGATGAGAGTGTAATGGTGAAGAGGACTAGATCTCTTCCAGATTCTAGGAGCAGGTTTTTAACCTAACACTTTGTGCTTATCCTAATGGAAGAAGTGATCTGAAAAGAGAACAATGAAGAAACCTGGGGAGAAGATGTGCCCTCTGCAAGCCCACAGTACAAAGACACATAGTAAAGGCAGATTGTAGCCATGGGGTACTTCTGGGCTCTATGTGCTTTATACTGGGCAAATGATTCAAAAGTACTTTTCAGCATACTAGCCATTGCAAGAGTGAGGTTATATACTCACATCCAAAATAAGCTGGAAGCTATTGCTAGGGCGTTACTTCAGCTTCTGTGCTTGGATGCTGAGAGGTCTTTTGGCAGATGCTTCGTCAGTGTCAAGGAAAGCAAAGAGAAGGCTGCTGTCATTTTTGTGGCCTCTTCATCTGTGGTCTTCTCAGGATGCCGTGTCAGGAGCTTTGTGATACACGAGGGTTCTGTTTGTATATTTCCTGATGCACCTTTTGTTGTTGGAACACGTCCTGGTCTCATAAACTTTCTGGGAGCAAGAATATCAGTAAGAGCTATGTTTGTTTCTGCAGGTTAATGAAATGCTTTGGAATGCAGATTCTACAATCCTGGCTATATGGCTGGAAGACCTGAAAGTGGAAAAGTCCAATCCAAACACTTATGGTGAGTGCACTCCATGAGGCTCTGGCTCTTAATGCTTGCCTGCAAACGCTGTTAGCAGAGGGTACTTACCTGCTGGGTAGGAGGTGCTGGGGAGGCTTACCAGTGGCTTTGAGACTGCTGTGCTGGTGTCATGGTTTAACCACAGACAGCAGCCAAGCCCCACAGAGTCACTTGCCCACTTCCCCACCAGCAAGATCAGGGAGAAAATCAGGAGGGTAAAAGCTGGAGAACTCATAGGTTGAGTTCATAACAGTTTACTATGAAAAAGCAAAAGCCATGCATGCCATAAAAAGCAAAGGAATTAATTCATCACTTCCCATGGACAGGCAGGTGCCTGCCATCTCCAGGACCAGTAGGGCCCCATCATGTGTAATGGTTACTTGGGAAGAAAAATGCCATCACTCCAAATATCCCCCTCTTCCTCTTTCTTCGTCCCTCTATATATGAACATGATGTCATATGGTCTGAAATACCCCATTAGTCAGCTGGGGTCACCTGTCCTGGCTGTGTCCCCTCCTGACCTCCTATGCATCCCCAACTTCCTTGCCAGCTTGGCAGTATAAAAAGCAGAAAAGACCTTGTAAGACCTTGTAAGAAAAGACCTGTCTGTAAGCCCTGCTCAGCAATAACTAAAACATCACTTATCCACCCTGTGTTCAGCACAAATCCAAAACACAGTCCCATACTTGACACTGAAGAAAATTAACTACCCCAGCCAAAACCAGCACAGCTGGTGAGGAAGAGCTGGTAGTTGAGCCTCAGTTCAAAGCATCTTCCAGGCTGCTGTAACTGGAAGTGATACAAATGGAATACTAAATGTCTGAGCCATTCATTAAACAAGGGTACCATCTCACAAGGGTAGCTCAGTGAATTTTAGGATTCACTTCTGCACAGTGTGTTGCTTTCGTGAGCTGTGTGTTGTATGACACAGCTCATGGACTGAAGACTAGAGCTGTTATTTTAATTGCACTCCACCCATCCCTAAAAATGCAGTGGTGGTTGGGGGGGAGGGTTTGAGCTGGGTCTCAAGTACTAATCTGTAGTAACCATTTGTTTTTCTACAGTTCAGTTGTGGACCACAGGGAACTATCACTGGTACCTGAAGCAAAGTCTACACTTTGGTAGCTTGGAGGAAAATCAGTTGGTGTCACTGCTATGGGACCGAGAGAACCTGTATAGACTACACATACTCTGCCAGGGCTGGCGTTACCTCTTCTACGACTGGCATTGGACCACGGACCATGGGCTGGGGGACAATAGTCAACATATGGCAAATGTGGCTGTTATAGATGGAGGTAAGCAGTGGGACAGCTTTCCAGCTCCAGCGTCAGAAAAGGTGGGGTAGCCTTTTCAGTTCTCCTTTTAATTGTTTTTACAAAGCTTTTAGGGGTCCGTGTAATTGATAGATCAGGGGTAGCTCAATGAAGATAACCACTGAGAGCGCAGCAACCATTTTCCTGTAACATTATTTCTGCTTTCAATAAAGAATCCAGAAAGAGCCTCACTAACATTTAGATTGCGGTGCATCTTGGAGTTTTTTTCTCTTCCTTCACAGACAAAGTGCTTGTCACAGTCTTCCAGCATGCTGTGGTGCCTCCACCCATGTGTACCTATGAGATCCAGCTTCAACAGGCAGTAAATCAGGTTGCATTTCACACAGATCCCAAACATAGTGGGGACATGGCTGTCCTGGATGCTGATAACAGGATTTCTGTGTACAGATATGGTAAGACCATGTTGCAACCTCATTCGAAGAAACCCTGTGTTCCTTGGAGACTTGTAAGGTAGTGGTCACTTAAATTTTTACACAAGACATAGTTGGTTTAAGTGTGAGTTCAAGCTCTGCTCTCATTTCCAGTAGTTTGAAATTAGAAGCATTTTGGTGGTGCATTGACTTTGTGAGAAGACAGTGTTTGGCACTTGACTATGTAATTGTGCTGGTAATATTCCCCTGCCTAGCTTCAGCTTGAGTGCAGCACATGATATCTTGCCTAAGCTGCCCTGATGGCATGGTGCTCACTGTCACTGGGAAGTGTCTGGGAATATGTCTGGGGCACCCAGCACTTCCCAAAGCACTTCGACATACAGTGTACTGTGAGGAAACAGCTGTTTTGTACTGCTGTGTTGGAAGATGACTGTCTTCCTCAAAGTGAGTGTTAATGAGAATTACATTTTGGCTGGACAAGTAGGGATGGCATTTTCTGACTTTTTTAATACTTTCATGTAGCATCTACTTTTTCATAAGATTGAAGATGGAAGGGGTTCTGTTGGGTGCATCTGTAAGCTCTGCTTTGTTCTGCTTTGTGTTTGCCAGGACAGAATACAGTGAATGACCCTTCTGTCAAGTTTGGAGCTGTGGAAGGAAATGGCTTTAAAGCAGCTGTGGAAATACCATACCTGGATAAAACCTACAGGTAATATAGAACTACTACAGCTGTAGAGGGGGAGAAGAAGGTTGTACCTGACTGGATGCTTTAGAGGTCACAGCTCTGACCACTTCTCTCAGGATTTTTAAGAGGCTGTCAGATAACATGGTTTCATTTTGTTGACACTGTGTCTGCAACTAGTGCTGAGAAATGCCCTTTGCCGAGGTTTCAATCCAGCAGAACCAGTGACTGTTAGTGACAGCACTGAAATATATCTTCCTGTGCCTGGTGCACAAGGGAGTGATGGTGTACTGCCCAGGCCCATGATCACAATGCACACAGCAACAGAGCTGCTTGTGTGGCAGAGAGAGTAATGAGGTTAAAAATTCCACCATGCTTTCTGTTTGTTCCTAGAGGTAGTTGGCATGGAAGCAGTACTGCCTAAGGAAAACAGCTGGAGCTTTCTAGGTCTCATCCTCTATATTCAGCTCAGCCTGTGGCAGGATTCATGCTTTGGGTATCTTGTGTTTCTGCACTGGAGCCCTCCCAGCCATGCTGTGTATTTGCCAGGCTGTGCTTAGGAAGTCCCCTGCCTCTCTAGTGAGGTGGCCTACTGAAATCAGGTTCTATTTGTGTCCTGATCTCTCTTTATTTTGTGACAGAGTTGATGTGAGCAGCAGCAGCAATGAAGTGGTGAATCCTCTGGGACTCCGGTTTCTCACCTGGCTGCCAGATGACAGCTTCCTGGTTGTTGGTCAGGGTCAGCATGCTGCTCAGTCTGTCCTTCACCATTTGACTGCAGTGCCTCACGTGGCTGGAGCTGAAGAAGAGTGCCTGAATTTACGGTACTAGAGATCTGTCAGTTGTGGGTGAAGTCTGAGAATGCTTCTGGACAGTGCCTAGAAAGAATTAAGTCTCTTATTAGACCTGCGGCCTGGAGGCCACAGGTTAAGGAATTTGGCTCTCTTCCAGTGGGAGAATCAAACAGCTCGTGAAGCTGCCTACTGGTCAGCACTCTCCTGTAGTCCTAATGCCTACACCCAGCGTGGCAAGGGTACAGGCTAAACATGCCTGTATCAGTACAGAATAGCTCTGTTCCTTGGAATTAGAGGCCCCTGGGGAGAGGGGATGGCACATGACACTGAATTCCTCCATTCTACCCTTTGCCCACCATTATCAAGGTCCAGAAGGGGGCCAGTAGTCACTGAAACTGTTGTCCTCCTCCTCCTTTTCCTCCTTCTCACCTGCTGGTCTTTGTGGGGCCAGTTGAGCTAAAACCAGACAAAAGAAAGCCACCTGGGGCACAGCAATCAATTCCCAGAGAGATCAGGAGAGCTGCTTTTTGCAGCACTCACCCAGAAAAGACAGAATGATTTGTATGTGAAGTGTAGAACACAAAAAGAGGGGTGTGTTTGCAGAGTGCTGCAGTGCAGACAGTGACCAGCACAGGTAGGCAGATGCCTGTTGGCTGGAGTTCCTGGTCCTCTGTGGTGCCACTGTCAGCTGACAGGTGTGAGAAAACTGCAGAAGATCCTTTCATGAACAAAGTATGTCCGTGCTGGAGATGTGCATCTTTTCATCTGGCTACAAGAAAGGCAGGAACAAGATATCTGCTCACAAGTGTATCAGCTGTGACTGACATTCTGTGCTTTCTCTGTCTTGCATCAGGTTGTCAGTGCCTGTAGATGGAGAAGTGATCAGCCTGTACTGCAGCCCAATGACCAAAAGTGTAGCTCTGCAGCTGTCTGATAGACGGATCCTAAAATACCTGTGGGGTAAGCTGGGCCGTGTTAAAGTACCTGCTTTTAGGTGTAGTTGTTAGATAATTCTTAAAAGGTTTAATGAGATTATTTGACTTTCAGGGACTTTAGTGACTCTTGCTGTGTAGTTGGTGCTGCTTTTGTGTTTCTTCTGCTCCCAGAAATGGGCTGAAATTAGTGATTTGTGTCATAATTCAATTAAAGGTAACTTTATATATATATATACATGCATATGTTAACACGAATATGCACACACACAAAATTCAGTGCTGATTGACTGCCACTTCCATAGATCTTCTCTCTCATTCCCCAGAGGAGGAATAAAGGCACTACTGAGCCCCTGGAGGTTACCACCTCCTTGTCGGCTGTATCCTGGTCTTCTGTGCCAGCATTCCTCCCCTCCATCAGATAGTGTAGCTTATTCCCAGTTCTGGTTTTCTTAAGATATGTGTCATGTGGTTTTAGTGTCTGAATTTTTGATTGGCTGGAAAACAATTAGATCTTCTTTGCTCCTTAGAGGCTTCTTCTCCAGTCCTTGAGCCCTGGCAGAGTAGCAGTTGCTCTGCTGTTCAGTTCCCCTACCGTTGCGTGCAGACTTCCATCACGACGATCGGTGGTGAAGTAAGTGAGACTGTGTGCAGATTAAATTCCCTACTCAGTTGTTATCTGTGCCAAAAGTACACCATGGTCTTCAGCCCAGGGCCCAGGGATACTCGTTCATGATATTCTTCATAAGGCCCTTTGCAGAGCTGAGAGCTTGTCTTCTCTTGCCTTCTAGAGCATTTCTGGTGGATTGCGATTAACACCCAATCACCCCATTCTGTGGATACAATAAATAATTTCATTAAAGAGTGAGAAAATTCAAATTGGAAATTTCTAGCAGTTACTACCACACTCTTTGTGAAAGAACCATTTTGCTTTGTTTTATTCGAGCTTAACCTATTTGCAAATATGGTTGCACTGAGTTACTGCAGATCTCCTGCTACTGGTTTTTCCTGTTGGAAATGGTTTCTTGATAGTTACAAAAGCTTGAAGGATGACTAGCTGTTTTGCTAGTATTTCAGGTATTTCAGTATTTCAGTATTTCTTCATTGTCCATGCAGCTGTAGGAAGCTGCTTTGCTCTGCTCTTTAGTGATACTTTTCCTCTGGCATCCTAGACCACATGCTGCTGAATACAAAAGCCTAGACTTCTAGCATGGCTTCCATTTTGTGACTGCACAGTTACAGGGTAGGCCAAGCTGGATTTTCAGCCAGCAGTGTTTAAAAATGTTCAAGTTTAAGTCCTCCTGGGAGAGAGGTTGGATGACTTCTGTCTGGCTTCTCTAAGTAATTCGCGTGAGGTACTCATTACCTAATTGTAAGGTACTTCAATCCAGTGCTTGTCAGTCTTGTGAAAGAGTGGTGGTTATGATGTTGATAGCTCATAGTTGTCATTATTTTAATTGCAGGAGGTGATATTGGGCCTCACGGATCGATGCCGGTTTTTTGTTAATGATACTGAGGTACAATGCTTTTGCCCCTCATTTCATCCCCTTTTCTCCTGCCAAAGGCAGCTTCTGTATTCTGGTCTAAACTGTGATAAACTTCTTATTTTACAGGTTGCTTCTAACATCACATCATTCGCAACATACAATGAGTTTTTGTTGGTGACAACCAACTCACACACCTGTCAGTGCTTCTGCTTGAAAAATTCGTCAGTGAAGGGTAAATACCAGCATTAGCTGCCTGCTGCTGATAACTCATAGCATTTGTCTTGGAAACACAGTATCTCCCCATTTTTCACGTCCAAACCTGTTGTATTTGGGTTCCTCAAAGGAGGTGTTTAAGAGATGAGAGTAAGGGAGCTGCTTTCAGAAATCTACCAGAGAGCAAGGAGCTCAGGGAACTGAATATGTAAAGTGTGCTTTTCACAGGGAAGAGAATTTGTGCTGTAGTTGACCCTTACACTGTTTCCGGCAGCCTAGCCCTGCATTCTCCCTCTTCTATCCATGTCCAAAAGAAGAAATGTCTGCTATTTGAGGGTGTGTAGTAGAGCAGGGATCACTGTAGAAAGAGTTTCTGGTGGTGTCTGGCTATGAGAAGTGTGATGACCTTGGTAAAGGCAGGACCACAGCTTATTGATCCTTTACACCCTTCAGTGCTACTCTTATCTGGTACGTTGAGCTTTGTCATCCTGTTGTGCTGAGGACACAGCTCTGCTTTGTGTACAGGTACAGCAGTGATTAGCACTCAGCAAGTTCCTATCCTGTCAGGAATAGCTGAAGATTGCTGCTGTACTGGTGGCTTGGTTTGTCCAGTACAACCTTGCCTGGCTCCTACAATATCGGAGGTCCTTAATGAGGCACTGTGCTGCATGTGCCATTTGTGCTGATACATGTTGTCTCCAGCCCTGCAGGCTGGCCTGAGCAGTGCTGCTGCACCCAACAGTGAGACCCTGCGCAAGGTGGAGCGAGGTTCACGCATCGTCACTGTTGTTCCCCAGGACACAAAGGTGGTGCTGCAGGTCAGTGCTCTGCCCGTGTCTGCTGACGTGTGCTGTCAGGGTGTCCGGGGCCTGTCACAGTGGGCACCTGGCCAACCTGCAAACAGTGTGTGCACTGCTACAAAGCTGGTGCCCTACGGTGCTGCAGCACAGCACCTCACAAATCTCCAGCTGTCTGGCTGGATGCAGAGGGATTTTGAGCATGCCTTTGGGAGTTAGGTTCAGTACAGGCTTAGGTGTGCAGAACTGGGAAGAACTATTCAAGTTCCTAATGGCTGAGGTAGTGCAGTGCCTACATATTGTGGCCTCTCACCATAAATCTCAAGACTCACTTCCTAGTACTTACTAGCAGCCCTCCACTGGCCTTGGAACTTAGGTTTTTTGCTGAGCTCACTCTTCAGAACCACCAGAGATTCACAGAATGGAGACGGATGTAACTTGAGAGGCACTTTTGGATGTGTGGAGCCCGACGTCCTCCTCAGAGCAGGGCTGACATGAAAACTTGATCACATTGTTCTGGGTCATGCCTGGTTGGATAGAGTCCAGCCTTCTGAGGAAGGAATGTTTCTGAACTGAGAGAATGTTCAGGTATTTTTCCTCCGTGATTGAAATTGCATGTCGTCTGAAGGAAGCACACAGGCCCATGCACTTGCAAGTAGCAGACAGTCCTAAGAAATGGGCCAGTCCTCACTTTTCCCACAATGTAGGCAGAGTAACTACAAGTAAGTAATTGTGTGGATCCTGTATTATAGATGCCAAGAGGAAATCTGGAGACCATTCACCACCGTGCTCTGGTTCTTGCCCAGATTCGGAAGTGGCTAGACAGGTAAATGGCATTGGTGTATTCTTGTCTTCCCTCCCCCAGTCTGAGCTGTGAGAGGCTGACTGACCTGGAAATGAGAGGGAGGCTAAACTCAGAGGAATTGACCTTGTTAGAGGGAACAAACCTGTTTCTATGGGGACCACCTAGAAGTCTAGCTGTCAGCTGTGCCAGCTACTTCTTGCTTCACCACTGAAGGGCTTATTACATGTGTTGTAATTGCGTGGGTGGGAGAAATATTCATCTGCTCCATTCTCCAGACATCTCAATCACTTCAGGATTAAGCTGGCTGTTTTCAGTTTTTTACTGAATTCATTACGATGAAATTTTCTGAAAGGGAAATTGATACAAAATGTAACACTCTCTTTTAATGGAGATAAAAATAATCTAAGTTCTGTATTACTTCAGCCTTGCAAGCTGGTGTGTTCCACTGCAAGGATCAGCAATGAACATTATTGACCTTGCACCTTTTTCTGGAAAGCTATCTACATAGCTTATTGTGTAGGTTGTTCTCCCACTGGTTCTGTGCTTAGCTCTAGCCAGTTGCCTTTATTTGCATCTTGTCCACCATGTAAACTGTCCCACTTGACTCATTCCTCCAGGCTTATGTTCAGGGAAGCTTTTCAGTGTATGAGGAAGCTGCGAATCAACCTCAATCTTCTCTACGACCACAATCCCAAGGCAAGTCTGCTCAAGCTCTCTTGTGTTGTTTGCCATACTAACCTGCCCTGGAACAGTGCGCTCAAAAGTGTAGGTGGTGCTGTCATTTCTGCTTTCAGCAGTGATGGCTGTTCTGCACTGCAACATCATCATACAGACAGATTCGGTTTAGCATTTCCTTCATCCTGTACTTTCAGACAAGGTCTGTGAATTTATTTTTGTACTTGATGTACATGTTCTTAGTGTTCAGAATAACGGTGTATATATCTTGTTCATTTCAGGTATTTCTGGAAAACACAGAAACCTTTATCAGGCAAATAGATTCTGTGAACTATATCAACCTGTTTTTCACAGAACTGAAGTAAGTATAAGTCTGCAAATGGAAGCATGCGTGTAATTAGTGGTGGTACATTATTGTGTCAAAATATTGGCAACTCTTCAGTGTGGGTGCAAAGAATCAGAAATCTGGCGTGTTGAGTCATAAAGGCTTGAGTAGGCTCAGTAGTTTCAGGGATAGTGTTTCTTGTTGGGAATTCTGGTTTGCAGGCAGCCATTACATTTTTGCAGCAAGTAACTAGTATATTATCTGAGTGCTTTGACTTCTCTGCTGGTTTGCTGTAGAGCAGTAAATAAGAACAGAGAAAGTTTTGTTCCCTCATAAAGAGGAGCAAGATGGAAGTGCATATCTACTCTGAGGCCAAGATACTTGCTTGGATCCTCAAACAAGTCCCCTGACTTCTTTATCAAAGGGTCAGTGATGAGGCTTTATGGTGATGTTAGTTTCAGGACTTCTCAAGCTTGCAAAAGTCAGTAATTGTATAGGAACTGGTGCTATCACTTAGGTGTTTCATTTGATTTTCAGTTTTGACCTGACCAGAAATAGTAGCAAATGGCTTATTTTTCTGAATTGTTCAGTGGATAAATCCATTGTGGATTTAGTAGAAGACAGCTGTATCGTGTAAATCTTGCCTTGTGATATTTTTATGCTACTGAAGTAGTTGTTTGACCAGTTTTAGGGGGTTTTTTTGATGCCTGTCTTGGCTGACAATTGGTTTGGACTAACAGATTTTTGGAGAGCTTCCTGTTAACGTGGCAGTTAATGAGTAGTTATTTTCTGCATGCATTTGAGTTCCTTAACCTTAGTATCTTTGTTCTGGGCTATGTGGTGGATAGCGCTCTTATTCACATTACCTGTTTTTATCTAGAGAAGAAGATTTCACAAAGAGCATGTACCCATCTCTGAATGGCAGCAGTAACGGCCAGCCATGCCAGCATCCTGATCAGAAAAAAGTAAACCTCATATGTGACACGATGAGAGTTGCCATGGAACACATTGACCCTCAAAAGTGAGCACTTTCTTACTGTAGGTGAAGGAACCATTAGAGAGATTTCTAGTGAGTCACTGGCAGGAAGCAAAGCTGTCCTTGACATCAGGTTCTTGGCCCTAGGTTCTCTGAGGTGAGCTTGTGCTCCACAAAATTAACTATACCATGCCTTGCTTCTGCTGAGAATCCTACCCTGGAAACATCTAATAATTCCACAGATAGCATACCCACATTTTACTACCAGAATTAAAATAAAAGATCCAGGATGCTTCTAAAGGTTTAGGAGATACACTCAATTTAGGATCCGTCTGTGTGGAAATGGAGACATGAACAAGGTCTTCATCTTGGTGAATTGCTGACTGTTTGAAGCAGCTGGCCCTTTGGAAAGATATCTGCTGTTCCATTTGACAGTGAATTACTTTGTAGATGACCAGCTACATGTTCCTGATAGTTTACCTTTTTGGTAACCATCCTCCTTGGATGAATCAACACCAGACAAAGATAAAAGCTGGGAAAACAGGATGATAACAGTGCCCACTGAAATGGTGCTAAACTATTGGCAGCTTAGTGTTACAGAGAGAGGAGTGACAGGTGGTGGGTAGCTGCTGAACACTGAGAATTTACACACTTCCCAGCAAACTTTTTCAGAAAACAAAGCATCTGCTTGGCTGGGAAAGTTCTTTTGAAAGAGTAAGTGTGAAATGTACATAAGTATAAAAACACCCTAGAAAGGTTATGTTTGTGCCAGAGTTCATTTGGAAAATTGTGTCCAGCTATCTGAACTTTCAGAGAGAGGTATGTCCTCTTCATCATGCTGGCTGGCACGTAAGGAAGCTCATTCTACTCCAAATAGACCTTCAGCTTTGTGACATGTTTGGGGAGACATGCTGAGCAGAAGAATCTTTCTGGTGTATTGTTATTTTCCCATGTTTGCTTCCTTCCTCTAGGAGGATCAAAGTGCCTGAACAGTTGCGTTGTTAATTTTTTTACTAAGATGTAGACTAGAACTTGCACAAACTGTTTTAAAAAAGGAATAAGCTGTGTTTTTGCCTTCTCACTTTTTCATTCACTGTTTCTCTTTTTTTCAGGTACTGCCTATCGATACTGACAGCACATGTAAAGAAAAGTCCTCCAGAACTAGAAATTGCTCTCCAGAAGGTTCACGATCTTCGAGGTTTTGTATCAGGGACTCAAAAGTTTTGAAAATTGGTGGTTTGAAGGACGTTGGTGTTAAGGAAACCTCGCTGTCCAACCAAAACTGTTAAGGAGGAAACTTCCCCATCTGACCATCTAGGAACCATACTGGCAGTCACATTTGCATCACCTGAGCTGGGACCACCTCCCACAGCTATGCCTCCCACACTCACAGTCAAACCAGGATTCCTTACCAGTTCAACCTCAGATTTCCCATAGCTGAGTCTCAGACATCCTGATCCTCAAAATAATTTAGTCTCAGTGCAATAACTAAGTAAGAAAATAGCAGCTCCAGCTGGTGCCTCTGAGGAGGGACCCTGGGCCTGTGAGAACTTTTATACCATCACAGCCTATCCCTGCAAAAATCTGGAGGTCCTCAGCTCTGCTGTGTCTCAGTGTCTCACAGGTCTCTGTCCCCTTTGTTATGCAGGTTCACACCCGAACTTGCTCTCACTACCCAGAGCTCAACCTGCAGCTCCCAGTGCAGCTATACCTTGAGATACTGCACTAAATTGTTCCTCATCCCTTTGATCATTAGCATGGTTCACCAGGAAAATTATTTTAACATGACTGTGTATGCAGCAAGCCAAAAACCAGAAATGTATTTGAAACCATCTGTGTGTTTAGGTACAGCAGCATATCACCTAAGATAGGCTGCTGTACATGCCCTCAGCTCACCCTTTTACCTAGGTTTGCTGGCAGATACCCCACAGTTGGACCTGTTTTCACTTTCCAGTTGTAACTCTAGTTCTCTCAACATGGAAGTTCCTATTCTGGATTCTGGTATCTCAAACTATCAAACTTTGCCTTTATTCTGTGCTGATGCGTCAAGCTCATCACAGTTGTGCGCTTAGTGCTAAGCTTGAGATGGTCCTTGAAGTTGCCCAGTAAAGGCAAAGTAACCCTTCTGCAGGACAGAACAAGCTGTTAGTCTGATGGTCCCTCTCTGATGTCAGGGTTGTGCTTGATGATGCATCCTTTCCTCACAGCAGGGTTCCACTGCTGGTGGTGTAACAGGTCATATGCTGCTTTATCTTGTTGCAGAAAGCATCACGCCAGATGTCCAAGCTGTGAGTGCAGAAGAAGCACTGAAGTACCTGCTTTTCCTTGTGGATGTCAACGAACTGTATGATTATTCCTTGGGGACGTATGACTTTGATTTAGTCGTCATGGTGGCAGAAAAATCTCAAAAGGTCTTGGCTTGCAGTTCCAGCTAAGGAACTTAGTTTTCTACTTTCTCAAAAGTTCTTTGTAGTCTGCAAATCAACCAGTGTGTTTTCTTAGTAGTGGCTCTCTACCCAGGCAGGATTCCAGTTGCTCTGTGTGTGCTTGGGATGGTGCTAGAAAGTGTCATGTCTCTGCATCCTTTGGTACTTCTTGAGCACAGCATTAGAAATTTATTTGTGTTCAAGGTGAAACAGTGCTCTTCTAGAGAACCAGGGCAAAGTAGCTCTGGGCGAGGGAGGGATTGGTATCTGAAGTTTTGTGACTTCATGTTTTCCATTCTCAGTTCTGTACTCTTGATTGTTGTTTATTTAGTGGTTCCCATGATAATAGCATGTGTCTTCATGTGGGTTTAATGTGAAATCTCTGAACTGAAATGCTCATCTGCATCTTCAGAATTTCCTATTGTTATAGCAAATTCTGTTGCCCATCAGTTAGAACACTGTATTCATATTAACAGGTTTTATGACCTTTGGTGTGGAGAAGTTGATCAGCTTTATGGCTGCAAATTTATACATAATCTTAGATAATAGAAAACAATATTGATGTCACACATAAGCTTGAATTTTAAATGCTGCCAGCCTTTAGATACTGCTAAAGTGTGGGAGCCTGGTAATTCAATTTAGTAATTTCTGGCAAGAGTATGTGCATAAATTGATTCTTCAGGATGGCTTACATTTGGGGAAAAAAGGAGGCCTTTTTTAATGTATTACGATATATTTTCAAATATGGGACTGTCTGTTGATGAAGATGGGGACAAATAAGGATTTTAGCAGATTAGCTCAACTGCAGTTTTTATTGTTCTTTGCAGGACCCGAAAGAATACTTGCCCTTCTTAAATACCCTCCGGAAAATGGAAACCAATTATCAGCGATATACAATAGACAGACACTTGAAGAGATACACAAAAGCTCTTGGCCACCTCAGCAAATGTGGTAGGTGTCCTAAGGAGGATTTCTGCAGTGTAACATTTCCCTTTTGGAGAGCCTTTGGGGGGAAATAGCTAAAGAAAGAGAAGAATTACAAAAGATCATCTTCCTGTCTGGTAATGTGTGGTGAACTTCTGCGACTTGCTTTTTGTACTGTAGCTTGGTGCAGGAGGAAAAAAATGTTTACTCTTCTGTGGTCATGAAGCACATGAAGTCTTGTGTTGTTGCTGTTCAAGTGAATTGTGCCTGGTTAATATCTCTGGCAAAACCTCAAGGAAGCAAATGCCTTGATTTTACAGTAGTAGAATGGGTGCTTTTCCACCCAGGCACCTTTAGTTGCTTCTTCATGTTGTGAACCCAGACTCCCTGGGAACCGGGAGGACCATGTACTTTCTCTTTTATTTTTACAAAAAGTAAATTATTTCTTCAGGTCCTGAACACTTTTCTGAATTTCTGAACTTGGTGAAGGATCAGAATCTGTATTCTGAGGCCTTGAAGCTGTACCCCTCTAGCACTCAGGAGTACAAGGTGAGTAAGCTCGTGACAGTGCAGTGCCAAAGCTTTATATTCCCTTGTGCGTGTGTTTGGATCTCGTCAGCACCTTGCATGAGGGCAGGAATGAAACTGCAGCTGCTTGTGTTCAGGTTCTGTAGGTCATTACTATTCCAATGTTGTCTGAGCCCCTCTTCTGAGGTAACAGCTGGAATGACTCTCAGCACTAACCCTGTGGGACCTGGTCATCAATGGTTGTTATTCCTTTGATCCTGGAAGTCCCGTTTCTTCTGCTGCACTATCATGCTAAATAACTCTCATAACCTCAGGAAGACTTCTTCCCATTTTGACCTCTTCATGGCTTGTAGATTGTGTAGGGACAATTCGTTATCCTTCAAACTATTCTGAAAAGTGCTGGAGAACTTGGACACTTTCAGATGTGCTGTTTTCTAGTACATAGTGTCCCTTACTGGTTTCATTGTTACTGAAGAACTTTAGCTTGTCCAAGGCTGAGATAAAATGTAAGTGCATTTAATATAATCTAATGTAAATACACAGCACACAAGCCTTTGTACAAGGAGGAGCTGAGTGAGAGGGGAAGTAGAGAACATCAGTCTATGTGCAACAGTGAAAGCAGAAAGGAGTCTTTACTCATGATGGAGGTCTGTTTCTGAATGACTTGGGAGTGTTTTATTATTCCCCCTGGATCCTTCCAGTCAAATCCACTTGCCCCTTCTTTGTGGAGGTAGTGAGCTTTGAGTAGACTGTACCTATAGAGTTAAAGGGCGTGCATGTTGCCTTGTGCCAGTGTTTGTTTCCTAAAGTAGGTTGGTTCAGAAAGACATTCTAACAAAAACTGCTCATGTGGGTGGAGAGGAAAGGTCTGGTTTCCTGCAGTATCTGGCTTACGCAGCATTTGGTTTGGAGAGTCAGGTGCCTCCCTGTTTCACTTGCTGTAGCTCTGTGAAGCGTCTCCATGTGCTGATCATCAGCCCTTGGCTTGATATAGTTTGAAATGGGGTAGAAACTTCATGCCTAGAAACTGCTTGGAGAAGCTGGGTAAGAGGCTTTTGTTGATGAGCCCTTAATTTTTACTAATGGAGGACTGCTGCTGACCTTACTAATTTTTTGTTTTTCTTTTTTTTTTTTTTTGTCCCTTTCTTTCAGAGTATCAGTGATGCATATGGGGAGTACTTGGTTCAGAAGCAGCTGTATGAACAGGCTGCATTGATATTTGCTCGTGCTGGCATCTTTGCAAAAGCACTTGATGGTTTTCAGAGCAGTGGCAGCTGGCAGCAAGCCCTGTGCATGGCATCACAGCTTGGTTACACAAAGGATAAGCTGTCCAGCCTGGCACGGAGCATGGCAGGTAGGCCTTGAAGAGATGGAAATGTGCAGAGCAGAAGTGGCTGCTGTTATTTATGGTTCACTTCAACTTTTCCTGAAATTCAATGAAAACCTCAGTATTCAGCAGCACTTTTCTTAAATGAGAACAAAGATCCCATGTTTCCCCAAGGGTTTGTGCATTTGCATATGACCTTTGTTTCTCAAAGGAACCAAAAGATGTTGAAGCTGAACTGGTAGGCAGCCCAGAAGCTGCCAAGCAAACTGTGGCCTTGGCTGCCCAGTGCTGACTGCTTCTTGCATTGTTGCTTTGCAGCTGGTTGCCAAACTGCTCTTCCAAGTTGCCTCATTAGTTAACCTCAAGGAATGGACATGCAGTGAAATGTCAGATGTTACTGAGGCCTCTAGACATTAACTGGTGCAAGTGCTGTGCCTATTCACCGACATCAAAGGCTGTTGGATAATTCGGAGATGGATTTTGTTTTCTCTTTGAAGCCAGCTAGCAGCTAGGAGCAGCTGGTACATAAAGCTGTGTGGTGTTCTAATGAGAAGAAGGTAGTTGGTCTGAGAAGTTGTGCTCACTAGCACGTCAGACATGAGGTGTGTTGTGGATGTGGTGTATATTTCAGCAAGAGAAATTTCACCTATTTCAGCAAGAGCTGCAAGGAGCGTCATCCTAAATTCAGCCTTACTCAGAGGTGGAGTTTATGAAGGGCCACTTAACACAGAGGGAATATGGCTTCTGGGAGTCTAGTCTTCTGCAGTTGGATACTCCAGTATTTGCTTTTTCCATCACTTAATGTGATTTAAATCCTTCATGCCTTTAATGCTTTTTTATAGTGTCCTTTTTAAATTACAGCTGTAATTTAGCAATTGAATACATGTGTGAGCACATAGAAAGTGTCTCAGTGAGTGGGATTTTCCTCTACTTTGTAGTTTTCTGGCACAAAATCCAGCTGTTTCTGAAAAGCTGAAACTTCACTTTTTCTTTAGGAAAACTAGTTGAACAAAGAAAGTATGCAGAGGCAGCCATACTCCTGGAGCAGTACACTCAGGTAATGTAATCACTCTCCTGCCTGTGTCCCAGCAATGCCCAGTATCTGTCTGTCAGATACACCATCCGTGTTTTCTCTGTTCTCCTGTGCCACATGTGACTCTGTGCATGCTGACAGCAAAACAGTCTGTGCCATGGGCCCCCCTGGGGAGGCAGAGCAGGCCTGGGTGATGCAGTGAGCAGGGTGGGGATAAATGCTGTGTCCTTGAGTTTTTCCACTCGTAAAGTCGCCCATGCCTTGGTATGAAAAGCCTTTGTCTGAGAGAGCTGAAACATGAGGGCTGGAATAAGGAAGACAGAGTTTCAGGAGGATTTCCCCTTAGTGTGGGAGAAGTGACATAGTTTTGCTGAGTTGGTTTGTGGTTTTTGTTTGCTTGTTTGGGTTTTTATGTCAACACCTCAAAGCAGCTGGCATAGTAGTGTTTTCCTCTTAACTGGGATACTGCTGCGTAGAAATACCCATCTGAATAGCTTCTACCTGAAAATGTATTACAAACATCAGCAGCAACCCATGGTTGCTCTTTCCTTCTAGGACTATGAAGAGGCTGTTCTCCTGCTCTTAGAAGGGGCTCTTTGGGAAGAAGCTTTGAGACTGGTAAGGCATTTCAAACCACAAGAACCACAAGAACAGAAGTGGAAATACATCTTCAGAGTGCAAAAACAGGAATGTGATCTGGGTAAGATCCTTAAATGGTACCTTCTCTTCTTTCCCTGATCCAGATTCACAAGTATGGTAGACTGGATATCTTGGAGACCAACTTGAAACCTGCTATTTTGGAAGGTGAGTCTGTGCAAGAGTCTTAGGCTAA
This sequence comes from Trochalopteron elliotii, assembly GCA_024734555.1. NCBI lineage: Eukaryota > Metazoa > Chordata > Aves > Passeriformes > Leiothrichidae > Trochalopteron > Trochalopteron elliotii. Next base: position 343,635 of record JANPWX010019824.1, on the reverse strand, counting down.
AAAAGATCTTTGCTGGGTCTGTGGGAAGTCACAGCATTCTAGTATTGGAAGGTGTATGGAAGGATATTTGGCTTCCATCTAATTGATGCTGATCAGTTAACTGCACTTGGCTCTCCTCAGTGCATCTTGAAGCCCTGCAGTGTTATGGGATCTTTTTAGCTTAGTCAGGCTCCTTTGGAGCTTTTCCAGAAGCTGCAAAGGGGTCTGTGTCTGCATGTCCATGAACAAGCAGGACAGTCCTTGTTCCAAAGCACATGCTGCAGCAGAGCTATGGACCAGGAAAATGGCTATCTGTCCTGTAAGCTTTGATGAGTAGTTTTTGGAATAAAAAATTATTTGGTAGCTTTATTCTCCCTTCCACATAGGAAGAATGTTTCGTTACTATTCCTTGTTCTTCCTATTCATGCTTTATGAGTTGCGGGATTCTTTTCTGAGCTTGTTGAAGGACAGTGCTTGTGTAAAAAATGCTTTTCTGTTTCTCTTGCACAAATGTTTATGTTTTGATTTTCTTACTGATCAGCTCAGAAAAGTCAGCTGATCTTCCTAGATTCCCAGAAAACAGCATTTCTTCGCCATAAGAGTCGCCTGCAAGTGGTGCGAGAGCTGAAGGAGAAGTCCCGTGAGAACCCACAGGGTTAGTATTGAAATGCATATGACTTTCTCCTGCTTAAGAAACTGGGATCGTGTGTTTGTGGTTGCTGTTTGCTCTGATGGAACTGTGCTCTCCTTTAGCTTCAATGGGATCTACAGCAGTAAACCAGCATCCTTCTCAACCCCTCCACACTCCATACTTGGAGTGTGGTTACACTGTATTTTCAGCTCTTCCTTGGGTCACAGCTTTTGCACCATGAAAATGCACCTGAAGGCTCTTCAAAAAGACATGGCATTGTCTTCACAGTACATCCTGGCTGGGTGAGACACTACTCAGCATGTCCTTTGTGGAAAGTAGCTATAGGCATATTCACCTGCTAGTTCACCCAGGCTCAGGGGATTTCTCAGAAAGCAGAATGCTGTGTCCTAGTCCAGATCTGCTGCACTGAGATTGTCATCCCTCTGACTGTGCTGTTCAATATCAGGATCCCCACCAGGACAGAGGAGCAAGGTTGTTCTCACAATTACAGGTTCTTGTTGTGTGCTGGCTCAGCCGGGAGCCATAAGGCTCCAGAACACCAGCAAGCAGAATGAATCTGCCCAGCAAGCTACACAGATCAATCAGAAAGCTTGAAATAATTCTGACCTTTTTCCATACTGTGACAGTTGTTACCATGTTTTGCAGATTATGAAGTGCCAAATTGCCCAGAATTGGAGCTTTTCTCTGAAACCAGCAGTGTTGTGACAGCCAGTGACATGAACAGCAAATACTCACACAGCAATTCAAGAATATCAGCGTAGGTATCTGCCTTCAAATCAGGTAGTGACTGTTCTGGCATCAGCATTCAGGAGCTTAGCTTGCTCATGCTTGACATGCTCCTCCTTGCAGCTGTGGTGCCTTGGAGCTGCTTTAATTACAGGCATTTCATGGTTATTTTAACTTTCATTGGAAGGGAAAGAGCAGAAAAAACCAGAAGCTACTAGTGCAACAGGAACTGGGTTCCTGGCAGAGGAGCTGAGAACATAGACTCTGGGCTGGTTCTGGCTCCATGGGTTTTTGGCATGTGGCCAGAAGAGCTGGCTGTTGAAAGCTAGACACAGAATATAGGCAGAGCCTCTCAAGCATCACCAGTTTGTGCGCATGTCTTGTGTTCTTTGGCCCAGGTTTTGCACTTGGTGCGTGGGAGTTGCTACTAAAACTCGTACCAATGTCTTCCCACAGTGGTTGTGTGCATTGTTTTTTAGTGCTGTCAATAATAGGAGCTGCAATATGGGGTGGGGTGCGTAACAGGCTGGTGTGATCTGTGGGACCACTTCTGAATTCCCTGGCTGAATTGTGGAAGAATACAGTTGTGGGAAAAATGTGGACCTTTTAGACACTTTTTTTTTTTTTTTTTTGGTGGACCAGATGTCAACAGAAGGAGAGTGCAGCCTTAGTATGCAGGTCACTTGGGAACATTATGCAAGTAGGTCTGGTCTATGAAATAAGTTGCTTTCCTGTGATCATGGGTAGGAGCTGGGCAGGCTCTGGAGATGCAGAAATTAAAATGTTCACAGCCAAGCGCAGACCCTGGCCACCAGTGTTTTAAGCAGATTTTTGCCTGATAGTGACTACTGCTTTGTGCTTGGAGCAGCTCCTGCTTTGTGCTGTAGATGTGCTTTAACCTTGCTGGAACATGGAGCAGTCCTTTTTGGAGCAGAGAAACAGCCTGACTCCTGTCTTGTGTTTCAGACCACTAAGGATATTGGTTGAGTAGCACTGAAAACTTTGTCACAGCACTTAAGATTACATGCAGTCCTCTGTCACTGGAGAAGGCAAGGACTTGAGTGACAAGTTTCATGCACACTGTTGATGCTCATTCAGACTTAACCCTGCTAACATCTAATCCTGTTGTGCACATGCTCTTTGCAGGCGATCTTCAAAGAACCGACGCAAGGCAGAGCGTAAGAGATACAGCCTGAAGGAGGGGAGTCCTTTTGAGGATATTGCCCTTCTGGAAGCCCTGGGAGAGAGTGTTCGTGCTGTTGAGACTGTGAAAGGTAGGACAATGGGTGATTTTAATCCATGCTGCAGCTTGTGAGGATGAGGACAGCTAAGGTAGTATGCCCCCTCTTGTTCTTACTGTGTATGCTGGAGAGAAAAGCTGCCTGGTCCATACCGCCATCTGTGTTGGACTTTGATTTAGTTAATCTGCCTCTGTGCTCAGAATAACTTGACCTCTCTGCATTTGAAGTTGGGAGCAGAGAAAAGAAGCCTTCTCAGTGCCACTGCAGATTTCTCTTCTTTTTGTTCTCAGACACTGTAGGGGCTCAGTAGGAACGGAACCAGTTCTGAGTTGCTGCTCTCCTTCCTGGGTGTTCATAGCAAAGAAATGCAGCTGTTTATTTAGTATACCTGTGTTGATTGCTATTTATTGCTTCTGTTTCCTCCTGCAGGAGAGATATACATCCTTCTGAAACAGCTTGTGCTCTTTAGTTATGATGAGCAAGCTGGCGCACTGCAGCAAGTCCTGGAAGAGGTTTTGCAGTTGATGGAGACCTCAATCCCAGAAATCTGGACTCCAGACCTGCAACAGAGCTCTGTCAGCCTGGTCTGTGTTCATCCACAATACCTATCACATTCACTAGACAGTATCAAGTATTTAGCAGTATTTTGCATTCTCCAATAAAGAGCATGGACTCCTTCCATGGCTTCCAAAATCTGGGTTTTTTTGCTGTTAGAGGGTCAGTAGACATTCTGGGCAGGAGCTGCCGAGTCAGTTCACTGGTACTAGATGGGTACAACATGTATAGCCTACTGTATTCCCTGCACTGGATGCCACACTGGATGTGATGAGGTCTTCTGCGGCTTGTGTTGCCTTGTTCTAGTGGTGACTTGTTTTTGTAAGCTCCATCTGAAGCAATTTGTAGAATATGGGAACACTCCCTTCTTTTCTAGGTCTAATGGTAGAAGTGTACTAGAGTAGTTGTTGCCCAGCCTGATCTTGTGAAGTAAAAAGCTACTGGATTGGTCAATTTAGTCTGAACCATATATCATAAGGAATAAATTTTAAAAATAAGGATTGTGTCAGGCTTCTAAGCTTCAGCTTAATGCAAAATAAGGATTATTTTCCAGAGTAAAAAAGTCTTTATTTCTAATAAGTGGTTTCTGAGCATTTATGGTGAACACAAGATGCTCCCCAGTATCTTCTCCATACCTACTGATTAGCAGGACTCTTAAAGACAGATTAAAAATGTTCTGACAGGGAACAGAGACTCCCAGATGAACTTTAAATATTGATGGTGCTGTAATGAAATCAGTCCTGCTGAATTATGACATTTATGGTGCTGTGAAGAAGTAGGTGCTGGGATAAGAGTTCTATATCCTGAAAAGCTGTATGAAAGCAGTTCTTTCTGCCTGTGTTAACTTTTCTGAGACATCACTGGGCTTTGATCACACTGATTATGCTTTGATTCTGTTCACTTTGTACTGAGAGGTCTCCTGTTTTTGGACAATAATAGCAGAGTTTCCTTTGAGGTTATCCCTGCTTGTGCCTTGCTTTGTTCAGGTTGGAACATGACTGTTTCTTACAGGTCTTGGGACCCAGTTCAACAGCTAACAGCATCATGGCTGCCTATCAGCAAAAGCGGATGATGCCTCCTGTTGTACAAGGTTAGTTGGGGCTCTGAGTTAAGTTTGAGTGTGAAACATCAGGAAGGTTAGTGGGCTTGGAGGCTCTCCAAGCACTGCTACAGTTACTCAACTGGGGTGGTTCCTTGCTTTTCTTTATGGTGTACCATGCTGCCTTGTGGCAAGTGAGCAACTTTCTTAACAAAGTTTATTTTGCTCTGAATTTGTGTGTAAAACTGTCTCAGTTTTAAACTGTCTCCTGTGCCAAAATATCTCAACTGCTCCTAGGTTCTTGTGTGTGTAATGTCAGTCTGTTGTGAGGGAATGGAAAATCTGATTTCTTAAGGAACATGTTAGATAATTCTTCACTTAAGCTACCTGCTGAATTTTTCTCTCTGGCTTTAGCAATCAGGCCAGGCTCTTGACCAGACCAGGCTGCAATCTGTTGTGTCACTTTGCCATGTGAAAGTCCTTGCAGTGAATACAAAATTAGGGCTGAGAGACCTAGCAAAGGGTGGTCCCAACTCCCCAGTCTTCTGTCTTCCCACTACTCCTACATCCTCTTTCCCAGCTAGTCCTGAAATTTCCCTGCTAGTCCTCTATTGAATCTAAAGATGCAACCTGTCTATTGATACTTTCCAGGGCTGGCTTCAGAAAAAGCCTTGTGCTTCTTACTCACTCCAAAAGGAGCCAGCTCTTTGTGGTGCATGACGGGCCAGTGACAGGTGAATGAATGGAGTTTTGCTTTGTGCCACTAATGGTTGTGGCTTTGTGGCTGTGCCTCCTCGTTCTGAACAGTAACACTTAACTATTGAGAGGGGACTTGGTGTTCCCAGAGGTTTCCTGGTGAAAGCAGGTCTTTTGAAGACACTGTCGTGTGCAGGCTGATGATCAGCCACTACAGGGAAATTACAGATGTCAAGAGATTTCTCAGCATTGTTTGATGTAAGAAAAGTGAACAAAGTAGTTGACAGCTCTTGAAGAAACTATTGCTGTTACCCCCTGTTCTGACACTTGTTCCATTTGACTTTCAGATCCAGAAGTACTGGCTCCACCAAAATTAAATAAAAATCTACAGTGGAAACTGCATCTTCTCCAGTAACCAAAGCCAAGGAATCCCTGTGGACTCTGAACTCTTAACTTCTCATACAATTTCATTATATTTTTTCAGAAGCCGTTGCTCTTCTGGTGTTTCTGATACACTGTTCGTGGGGCTGTGCAAGTGAAGGGTCCTTCCACCTGGTGCAGCTGTGACTGTGACCCATATGGTGTCACACTTATGGACACAGCCACTCACATCCACTGCAGAAGTGGCTTGTGAGGCTGGGGGGCAGAAGGATGTGCAGCTCTGAAAGCTCCCCTTTTCTGGATGAAGCAAGCCCACCAGTATTGGATGGGTTATCTTCTGTGTCATCCCTCCCTCCTAGAGTTAATACCTGCCATGATGACAGGCCACATTCTAGGCACAGCCTGCTTTAGAGAATTCTCCTGTAAGACTGTACCAGTAGCAAATTGCTGTAGTTGCTAAATGAATTTTGTGTTTTCTCTGCTGAACCTGCCTGTTGCTGATACCAGATTTTCATCATTGCCTTGTTACATCAGAGTGAATCCTTGCAGTGCCAACAGCCATTGCTGTATTGAAACTGGCCCCATTCACAAGAGGGAGGTCTTGGACAGAGGAAAACAAGAACAAAAGCAGGGTGGAATTGTCAGTGTCACATTGCTGGGTAATACTACCCTAATTATCTGAGATCAAAGAAGATAGACTAATGCTGCTTCATGGCACTGACAGATCAGCAGCTGTACTCTGATAAAGCTGTGCACTGTTGCAGAACTGTGTCATCTGGAAACTGGTCTTGTATTGAGAATTAGGTTTTACCCCAGAATACTTCTGCAATCTGACATGAGAAGTAACAGCAGCAGTTCCGGGAGCAGAGGAAGGAAACATGGCTGGAAACCCTTTCAGTAGTAGCATCCCCTTGGTCAGTTTTGGCCTGGCAGCTGCAGTGTTCAGGCCGTTTCCGTTGGGTGCTGCAGAAAAACACCATACAAACAAGGTGCTTTACTGTCTGTTGGAGGTGTTTAATGGCACAGCAGTGAGCTGTGTTCTGACTGCACAACATGAGCATGTCCAGTGCTGCAGGTCACTGTTTCTGTAGGGCAAGAACTCCATCAGATTGGGGTGGCCATTGGGTCTTGCACTGTATGTTGTGCTGTCTTGGGCTTGCTGAAGAGCAGTGGTAAAAGTCTTTTGTCAGTGTGAAGCATTGGAGCACATCTCATTTCCAGTTGTTCTGAGTTTCATGGCCTGTTCTGGGTTGTGTGGGGATGACCTAAGCTTGTTGTCAAATACTGTGACTACACTGGAAAGAGATTGTCCAGGAGTAAATAAAGATGGCAAAACACATGAAAGACTTTACAGGGCAAGACTGTTTTACAGGATCTGGGTCTTCAAAATGGTAGCAGAGCATAGTCCGTGGTGAAATACAGAAGCCGTCTACCAGATCTGGAGAAAGGGTTGATGAGGGAGTCTGTGCTCCTCTGCAGAGCACTCTGGCCCTGCAACTGAAATGTGAGACTGACACCAGTAACTCCTGTCATTCCTAAATCCCGTGCCAGGAAATGCCGAGGTCTTGTGCAAACTAACCTATTGTCTAGAAAGAGAACACAAGAAAAGGTAAAATTACCACTAGCTTACTGAGGATTTGTGCTTGTGCCCAAGTATGTGTATGATTTCTTTTGCTTTTCCATTATGGTGATGGTGACAGCCAAAGACCGTTCGGGGTTAGGTGTGCTTTCTTGTGCTCCCATCAAGGCAAAACCCCTTTAAATCTGCCATCCAAGTGAAAGACCACTCTTCTAAATCATTCATCACTGAATTCCTACTGTCTTCCCCTACACCGTTCCCTCCCAAGTGAACTTGGAGTAAGGAGCAGTTGAGCTGGGAGCAGCACCTAGCGTTGGTGAGCCTTGAGGGGGGATGTGCTGCTTCAGCAACTGCAGAAGCAGTTGCTGAACCTTAGTTTCTGCTCAGCAGCAGCTAGGAGTGAGCTTTCCCTTGATTTCTGCTGGCATGGTTTTTTACCTTCTCAGTGATGCATGTAATCTTGAAATATACTCAGCTTTACTGTCATTACCATAAAGTCATTACAGTTAGTGTCATTACAGACACATTGAATTTGCTCTTAAAAATTCTGTGGAGGCTCCTACAGAGTTAGCAGGAATGGAAGTAAGCCATTAATGCAGAAATATGGAGTTAACTATAAAAATGTCAGCCTCTCAGCAAATGTGGCTGTATGGAAGCCTGTTTGTCTTGTTAGATATTTTTCACCTGTCTGCCGATTAGCTTCATTAAATGAAAGTAAATCCATCAAGTTCAGTAGGAACTTTCATGAACAGATGCACGAACAGTGTGGTTCATTGGAACAGCAGATTATATCTTGTTAGATTGCCAGTGATAAACACACCTGCAAAATACAAGTGTATAGTGCTATCTACAAGTGTTCCCAGGTATACTCCAATGGAGTCAGAGTCACAGATCTTTCCAAAGAGGCATCCCTGCTCTGGGGAAGAGACAAATAAAACCCTTGACTTGTCTGCAAGGTGGTCATGTTCTCATTCTCTTGCCTTGGAGGCTTTCAAAGAATAATCTTTTTGGGAGAAGCAGAGATGACACTATAGTCAAATATTCTCCTAACTGCAATTGTCAATGTAGAGGAGGGGGAGACAATGACTTTCTGTGTACATGAGTATTGAGAGTTGCAAAGAGAGGACAAAGGCAGTAGGGTTTTCATAAGGGTGGAACAGAACTCTTGCACCACTCTCTTTTCCACCTGGATGGCTGCAGGGGCAAGGGTAATTTGACCCTCCAGCTGTCACCTCATCAGCCTACCATCAGCCCATGTTAATCTCTTCACCACATATCTCATGGCACATCTCATAGAAAGTCCTTTACCACATCTTCCTTGGCATTAGTAACTATTACAGAAGATAACACAGCCCCAGAGGAGATTTAATTACAGCCAGGGGTGGAAGGGAGATGCTTTATCATCACTGGCTGATGAGTGTTACGGTTATGCCGTTATTCTGAGGCTCTCTTCCAACAAAGCTGTCATATTGATTGCTCGCAGTCTCCTCTATGGACTTGGCAGCTGTGGATGAAAGATTGGAGGAAAGCTGTGGGTCCCCTGCAAAGCCACACGCAAAGTAACTTGTGACGATGTCTACATTTCCTGCCTTGGTTTCCTTCATGGCCTTGAGGCTACCCCTAAAGGTGGCTGCCCCTTGTTGGCTTTAGAGCACCTGTGCCCACTGCTGCCCTCCTGCAGACTTTTCCCACACCGGGGTGACCTCACACAGCAAGTGCTGGACATGCTGCCATCCCTCCCTCCCTCCCTCCCTCTGGGGCCACTGATTTACAACATCATCCATTGGCTTGGCCAATGGCCAAGGTTGGCATGGCCAACCCTTCACCTCGGTGTACCCCATTCTGGTATAGTTTAAGATTTCGCACAGTCATAGGAGAACAATAAACACTGTAAAGACCCAGAAAAGTGGGAAATGGCAGGGTCTTGCAGAGTAGTTTTGAAACAGATAGAAAACACAAACAGAAATCTTGAATCAGATAGTGAACACTGCATTTGGCAATGTTCCATGTTTTACTGAAATGGATTAAATCAGCTAAAAAAGCATCCTTTAGATGAACTTAGCTCATTATAATGTAAAACCACATCTCTAAAGCTTAGAATATGCACCTCCAGATGAATCCTACCTACTGAATACGCACAACAAATTCGAATCGCATTGTACCTTTAAATTGAAGCAGGCAAAAGACTGTCAAATAGCTACTGAATAGGCAGGTATTTAGACATCAGGGAAGTGCAGACGTAGATATTTTGCAAATATCTTAGCTACAGTGCTTGGCTAGAACCAGGTGTGCTGGCTCTGTGAATTCACCACCCTGCACTCATCTCTGCACAAGCACAAAATAAACATGACCTTCTCTGTGGATTGGCTTCTTGCATACCAGGTGAAAGAACACATTTTTGGGGACAACTTTATGATAGGAATATCTTTTTTCTTTTCCAGGAACATAAACTTACTATTTGCCCCATTTGATTGGGTACAGCAACACGCTGCTGCAGGGGGGAATGGAAGAAGA
>JANPWX010019824.1:323616-333888 GCA_024734555.1 Trochalopteron elliotii | reverse complement strand
TTCTTCCGTACTAAAAATATAAGAGAGGTGAGGTGTGGAGAGGAGAGGAGAGGAGAGGAGAGGGCTCTAAAGCATTGTTTCTTTCTCAGTAGAAACCTAGATCTGGGCTCAGTTCAGTTTCTGAAATAAAATAAATTTTCATCCAAACAAAGCACTTCTCCCAGACTTCAGTTCATTTACAGATTAGTGTGGCTGTACCAAAATAAAGCTGCAACCAAAACTTCAGTTTCAGAAGTCACTTTATTTATATTTTTAGTACGGAAGAAGAAGAGGGCTTTGTTTTTTGTTGAAGCTATTACTAAATTAGTATGCTGCTGTTTCCAGGCTACTTTTCCCCACACTGTATTTGTCATTCCAGTTAATAAACATACATTTCCATTAACATTTTGTGGGTTTTGTGTTGGCTTGAAATCTGAAGACAGATTGAGAGATGATTTTTTGCAAAATCATTTTGGCCAATGTTTCCTAAGATGCTCTTTTAACTGTGGGATTGTGGACTGCAGTTGTTTACAGCGATGGCACCTGAGGGGAAGTTTGAGAAGTTCAGAGGTATGGTCTTTCACCACCACTTTTCCCTTGCTTCTTACCATCTCTATCACATCTGGGGATAAAAATAAAACCATAGGTATTGAGACCACATAACGTCACGAAACACATGACACTGCAAATCTGTGCGCTGTTTTGCATGCACAGTGTGTCATTGCTGCATTCTAATTTAAACCAGCCACAAAATTTGTTGAGTTTTACTCAGTGCTACTCCCAAATATCTTAAATTAAATAAATCCTTCCTTTTGCTGCAATAGAATTATACCTTGCACATTTGTTTGGAAGAAAATCCCAAAGCTAGAACCTGCAAGCAGGATTATATGTTATGAAATACTTTTTCTAATCATTACCTTGAGAGTTTAAGAAGTAGTCTGTAGTAAAAGAATTCCAGTGCTTTTTGGTTTTCAGGGCCGGAGAATCAAAATCCTGGCTGATTACATGCAAATGTAGCTGACTGAAAAAATATATAACGTAGATATGAGAGAAGAAGGTTAATGCTCAAAGTTGTTTTGCAGTTGCATCAGTTGCAAACATGATTCAGCAGAGTGCCAGCCTTGTGGGTCAGTCCTGACCCTGTGATAGAAGAAACACAGTCTGTTCTGGAACACTGTCTCTCGCCAACCATTTCACTTATAAACAGTCAGGGTCACTAGTCTGCATATTCCGTTGACCCCTCACTGCAGTCTATATTCCTGCTAATTTCCAAAAAGGTGGAAACAGTAGTGTTAGCAAACCAAAGGCTTATTAAAGGTTTAACAATAAACCAAAGTTTTATTATTTGTAGAGTAATTGAATGGGACTTGATCAGTGCTCAAAAGCTTCATTCAAGAACTGGAGAACAACTGACTGCAGTATCAACAGGCACTTGGACATTCTACGGTCTGGACTTAGACATAAGACTCAAATCCTTGCTCGGTATTAGGCACGACTTGACAGGTCTAGGAGTCAGTCTCTAATCCCACACTGGTGCCCTGGAAGGGGGATGAGGGGGATGCCCTAGCACTGGTAGCAGTGCTCCTGTCACTGGGCCTGGACCACAGGCATCCCATGGCCCCAGGCACCAACCTCTGCTAGAGAAGCCCCACAGGCATTTCCCACCATGCCAAAGATGCCGGTGGATCAGGATCTGTACAGTAGTGTGGGGCAAAGAACTGCACACCAAGCTGTCTGTAGTGTTGGGGAGGATTGCCTGTTCTTCACCAATGCCAAATCTCAAGGATTTAGCCCCAAATCTGCGTAACTGGAAGAAAAGCATGCCCACCACGAGTCCTCTAGGTCTTACCTCATACTGGGGATTGCATGGTAACCCAGTCTGAACTCCAGGCTCCCACTAGCAGGGCACTGATCAATCATTTTTTCCCCAACGGCATGCATGTGTTCCAAGAGGTCAAGGTGGTCCCTGGTGACTGACTTCAGGCTTGAAATGGGGTCCCATGGTAGGATAAGCCAGTGGTATCGTGCTTTGGGATATTTATCCTTGATGACTACAGTCTTTTCGTCTTTGTAAACCTTGCAAAAACAAAATAACTAGATTACTTTCTGATTGCAAGTACTTTAAATTAATGTATTAAATATTAAATGTACTATTCCTATAAGCACTGTACTTAGTGGAGAGATGCTATCCAGTGAGAACTTTGGCTGGAATTAAGTTGCTCCAGGATAAGCACCCTCTTCCATAGCATACACCAGGTCGCTACGGAGAAGTGTTCCACCACCCTTTTTCATATACTTTATTATAAAAGGAAAAAGCTTTCTAATCTTACTTTGCAGTAAGTTAGCCACAGCTATAGGTGTATATGAGCACTTGAAAATCATCTGGACTGAGATACCAGTGAGGCCCTAAGGAACTCTACTTCCATCAGGCTCCATTCAAGCTCTGCAGTCAAAAACAAAACCACTGTGCTCAATACAGAACATGTAGGAATGCACTGGACTGCGGATTTCTGGAGTGAAGCACAAATCTCATATGTGCTACCAGAAGCGTGCTGCAGACCTCCAATAGCATTGCAAGGACAAAAATATTCAAGTCTGGGCTATTTCAGTTCATCCTACCCAGTGTGCTGCTTTGTAAGATCACTCACAGGAAGGAGAACAGATTCCTGTCTATGATTCCTGTCCTCTTCCTGTTTTCATTTTGTTTTGCCTTCTGCAACAATTCAATGCGGCTGAAGAAGGGAAATGGTTGGGAAGCTTGTGGACAACAGTGGGGAGAACCCAGCAATAAAATGCTGTCAGGTTGTGAAGCAGAAACTGTGTATTGTGCCTCTGGTCTCTTAGCAGGGCACCTGCTGGTGAGAGATGGATGATGTCTTCACCACCTTCACTAATAATTCTTGTATGTTTATATACAGATCAGTCTTACTCTACAGGAAGGAAGATTAAAGTTCTATCAGTACACAAATCACAAGACTGATTCTTTCAGCAGCAAGATATTTTATACACACATTCTAGTGTCTGCTCCTGCTGCCAGTAGGAAAAGGATCACTTTCAAGTCTTTTCAGAAGAAAGAAATATTGCCACTTAATATTTCATTAAAAAGAAAATATAGGAATTCTGTTGTTTGTGCATTCAGGTTTAAGCTACAACTAATAAAGCTAACCTTCACTCATAAACAGATATTTGTGTCTAACATTAAAAGAACAGTTTTAAAACCTGCTTACATTCTGCGTCAATAAAGCCCTGTTTGGTAAGTATGTAGAATTCTGCTTCAGGGGTGAAAATTAAGCTTCATGTTTAAAATAAGGAAGAATTTCCATAGTTTTACCATCGCCTATAAGACAGACTCATTTGAAAGTGCTGGCAATTCTAGGACAATGGGCATCCAGCTCTCCTGTAAATCTACGCAGATCAAGACTTCACACTTGGATTAAAAAAAGAATCAGTCAAGAAGTCAAAGAGCCTTCTGTTTAGTCATCAGCTAAGTGAGGAACTAGCTCACAGGTTGGGCACAAAGGTTACAGTGAATGCGGTGACATCAGACTGGAGACCTGTCACTGGTGTGGTTTCACAGGGCTCCATCCTCAGCCCTGTGCTCTTCAACATTTTAATAAATTACCTGGACACAGGACCGGAAGGAATAGAAAACATGTTTGCAACTTACACTAAATTGAGAGGAACTGTCAACTCCCTTGAAGGCAGGAAGGCCCTGCAGAGAGACCTGGACAAATTCGAGGGCTGGGCAGGAGTTCAACAAGGGAAAGTGCTGGATTGTGCACCTGGGACAGGGCAACCATGGACATACAGAGAGACAGGGGAGAAAGAGGCTGGAGAGCAGCTCCATGGAATAGGACCTGGGGGTCCTGGTCAGTGGCAAATTGAACACGACTCAGCAGTGCCCTGGCAACCAGGAGGGCCACCTCTGTCCTGGGGTGCATCAGGCTCATCACTGCTGGGCAAGGTGGGGGATTGTCCTGCTCTGCTCTGCGCTGGGGCGGCCTCACCTCAAATGCTGGGGACAGTTTTGAGTGACACAATAGAAGATATTAAGCTCTTAGAAAGTGTCCAAAGGAGAGCTAAGAAGATGGTGAAGGGCCTTGAAAGGAAGCCGTATGAGGAATAGTGAGGTCACTTGCTCTGTTCAGCCCAGAGGAGACAGAGGGGAGACCTCACTGCAGTTACAACTTCCTTTTGAGGGGATGGGAAGTGGCAGGTACTGATCTCTTCACTCTTATGACCAGTGACAGGACTTGAGGAAATGGCCTGAGGCTGAGTCAGGGGAGGTTTAGGCTGGGTATCAGAAAAAGGCTCTTCACCCAGAGGGTGGCTGGGCACTCGAACAGACTTCCCAGGGAAGTCATCATGGCATCAGGTCTGTTAGAGTTCAAGAAGTGCTCTCAGGTACGTGGTGTGATTTCTGGGGATGTCCTGTGCAGGGCTAAGAGCTGGATTCAATGATCCTGACAGGTCCCTTCCATCTCAACATACACTATGGCTCTAAATTATTTTCTGCCTGACAGTGATCGTCACCTGAAGGGCCCCAGTAAGACCAGGGGTCAGATCCTGTCAGCTGATATAAAGGTATGAAAGTTAAGAATTTGCTGGAAAGCAGGAAACTGCATTAAGAAACAAGACAATGCTAACTGCTGGAGAATGGGAACCTCTGTGGCTTGCTCAGCTTCAAATGATAACCCCATTTTAGTAATTTTCTCTGAGGAAACAAAGCAACTGCACAGCTCGCCTGCTCTCCCATCAACCTTTTTGGCCAAATCTCTCACAGTACAGAGAATTCAAAGATAATTAAGGCAATGACACTCTGCAAAATCAGTACAGTAGAGACTCTCAAGTTAATGTTACTACAGAGAGAGATGCAAGTACATTTCAGCCCTCATGGAGGACTCCACTGATTGTTAAAGCAAATTGTAGAAGGAAGAAAGCAAGCTCATTTAGCTTTGCTAGACAGGATCTACTGTAAGTACAAGTATACAGCTCTCACCTGCATTTTTGGATCTTGCATGGAGCTCTTTAGACCCTGACTCCAGTGTTCTAAGTGTTCCTATAGCACAGAATAGGGAAAATAAAGATAATAAATTATCTTTATGTAATAAAGAAAATTATAAGATAATTAAGTGTCCAATTATATATTTTAAAGGTTTCAGTTAAGAACATTTGTTAGTATACAGCAGTACAATAATGGCTGAATGACAATTAGAAGAAAAAATATAAATATAGAAGCTCAATTATTTCCCTTCTACAAAATGCCAACACACCTGCTCCAACTGCCCCCAAAAAGCTACTTTTGAAAACTCTTAACAAGATACCATAAAGATGGAAAGTTTAATCTTCCAATCATTGGAAATTTAACAAGAGAGAGCTATAAATGTGTTTAAATTTAATAATTTGCCTGCACATGTCATGGCACAAGGCCCTCTGCTTCAGGGAATATAAGAACAGAAGAAAGATCAAAGATCTTCATTAACTGTCCTATCCCATACTGCTCTGCACAGAACAAAGTCATTGCAGTGTGTGACCTTATCCTTAGATGTATTGATTTTTTTTTGTACTGTGCAGTGGCTTGTACAGAAAACAAGAAAGGCACAGGAAGACCAAGCCAAGACAAGCTATTTCTTAAGTTAGCTACTGAACACCTAATAGAAGGTGCACCATTTCAAAACAGATGTTTTAACTATTCAGATCAGCAATGATATTCATCATATTCTTATAATGGAGGAAGTTCAAACATTATTACAGTGCTGGCAGGGAAACAGTATGAGTTGTCAGCTCCCTGCTCATTCCACCACAGATCTGGTCCTAATACAACTAGTCCAAGTCCCCAAATCAAGTGGCTAACTCACAGCAACCTGAGACTAAAATTTTGTCTTAAGGGGTTGCATTTCTGTGCCTTCTCCTCCAGCACTGCACTAGTTCCAAATGTATTAAGATCTTTTATTTTGTCCATGTCACAGGGCTAAAAACTCCCTTTCAAAGATTCTGACTGGTAACATTCATTAATGTAAAAATGGTTCTGCCATATGGAATGAACAAAGCAGAAAGAGAAAAAAAGCCCCATGCAATTACAAATAAACTAACTAAAAACCAAAAAGGCTTAGGTTGTTTTCCTCTGTGCACTTGCTTTTAGATAACCACTCAAGAGTCAGGACAGTGCCTCTGGGTGACTCCAGCTAAATGGAGCTCACGTGGACTGTCCTTCTAGCAGAAACTGCAGCAGAAACCAGAGATTAAATCCTCATTTGCTACAGGGAAGCCCCCTCACACACCCCTAACCCTCAGATCAGGTTAGAATGGGTTCCAAGTAACTTTCCAAGGGTCTGGGTGATGTCAGGAGCACGTAACGCCTCTCATGCTCTGTATATTGTGGATCTGAGGATCTGTGTTCACCTGAGATGCCTGCCACCAGCAGAATCCACAGAAGTAAAAGACCATGTCTCTTCATGGAGCAGACAACCCCAGGAGAAACAGCACACGTATTAATGACAATACACTTGCCTTTTTGCTCGAAGTTCCTTCACGTGTAGGTGCACTGGTATTGCTTAGCTTGGGATTTGTAGAACTGCCTTGTGCATCCACTGCCTCCAGCCTCATTGTTTTGGGGGGCACATGCTCTATATCATCATTCTCACAGGAGTCCTCATGTGGCATCTTGTCTGCTTTTGGAAGAGCAGTTTTCCCAGACTCTTCACCAAATTGCACCGTGTAGGGGTAAAGGTTATTCACAATACGCAGAACTTGGCCTGGCTTCATTTTCACCACTTCATCCTTACCAATATTCACAAGATCAATACTAGTTGGGTTGACCCCTATCTTTGACAGACAGAAAAAGGGAAAAAATAGTAGAAAATTATGCTGTAAGTGGAATCAACAACTTCTGCTCAGTTCTCCTGGAATACCACTATATTGGAAAGCAAATGCATTTTTGTATTCACTGCCCACCCTGCCCACATCAACCCGCTTTAGCAGACCAGGCACTGCAGCACATCTGTTTCTGACCCAGTCTTGCAGTCACAGCTGTCAGCAGACAATCTCAGGACGCGGAGTCACAGGGAACCTGGGTCTGCAGCAGCTACAGAGTTACAGCATCACTTGTGCTGCACTTCCCTCACAAATTAGCAACCTATTAAACCACAAGTAACAGCAGCATCTATTTCTGAGGAGTAACAGCAGTTTTAGTGAATTATTTTAGTGCAATCACACTGTGGTGTAGGCAACCTACAGTGAGTGATTGCTTGACAGATAGATTTTGCCTCATCATGTGGGTGACCCTACAAAAATTAGGAGTCTACAGCAAACTGCTTTTGGTTAATGTTTATGCATGAAAACAGGCTTCAGGAAATCAGCTCTCTCCTGTGACTGATGAACTCAGTCAGAGCATTTCATTAGCTTTGTGCTGCCATACCTGCATGTTTCACAGGATGGTACTATACCTCTCACTGCAATGAAGCACACATCTTATTCCAACCAGGATTTCTTTAGTCTACAGCTCTGCAGTTTCACCCAGGTAAAGGAAGCTTCGCATCAGCAAATAAAGTATCAAACAACTGATCACTGAAACCTTGTGGCACACACCTCTCACCTGGGGAGCAACTCTTTAACAGGCAGTGAAAACACACTAGCACCCACCACCAGAGAGGATTCCCAGTTTTGAGATTCCACTAACACAATATTCAAATCATGACTAGGGCTGATTTCTGTGAAAAACCGTCTGAGATACCTGTCAGACTCACCAGATACCACTGGGGTGCCTGTGCTTAGTGGCCTCTGGAAGCATTTTGAGAGAAGACATTACCCCTCAGTAGGTAGAACACGTTGTTGTGCTGTCCACACAGGCTGATGCTGTGGGTACACACACACAAACATCAGCACCAGAGGCCTTTCCCTTCATATTATCTCAGAGATACTGAGACTTATAAGTGTGAGGGAGTATGCCTGCCTCCATCCATCTGGTACGTGAGCATCCCTGCAGTGCTCTCTCACATCTCATCACTTCACAAAAGTAACCACATCTCTGGCTCTATCAGCCTGCCAACAAAAATCTTCTACAACTGCGTAGTCCCATTAACACAAGAACTTCAACCTTAAACAAAGGGCTGCCTCAGCTCATGAAGTTTAAGGCTCAGGAGGAAGATAAGCAAGTTTAGTAGAAGAAGTCCTAAGTCTCTCAAATGCAGCACCTGACAGAACTGATTGAGGACTGACAACAGCACTCCCTGATGCTCCAAGTCTGGCTGTCTTAGACTAGAGTGTATCTGGAAGAAACAGTGCAGTCTTCCACTGAGGTGTGCAAAGAAAAAAGTTCACTTCTGAGGGCCACTTGCTGTAACCTCCCTTGGTGATAAGAAAGCTTCAGATCCCTCAGGCCCAGTGATCAGAATCATCACTTGGAGCATTTGTAGAGTTAAATACAACTGTCCCAGTAAGTATCAGAAATACTGTAAATCCATACATAAAAACATACCTGTTTAACTGTGACATACCCCTTGTTACAGTCTGCTTTTAACTGAACTGGAAAAGAAAGAACAAAGTGTCACAAAACAATGTCAATAAAAAGAACTCTGCTGAACCACCCAGTGCAGAAAACACTCCTCTTTTTTGAGGATCTCTTTCTTTCTGAAGCTGATCTTTCTGAATGTATGCCAAGAATACTGCCTTGTCTCTTCTTTCTAGGACCACAGGTAAAAACAGAACCAAGCCCTAAACTGAGCCAAGGGTGGAATTACTTCAGAACAAAGGTGAATTCTGTTGATGTCTTATACATGTCCTTGGCATTCTTACCAGCTCTCTGTGACAATAAGGCATAGAGCAAGACTGGGTCCAGAGGCACAGAAGGCAGGGAAAATGTGCAGTAATGTATAGGTGACAAGTAGTTTCATATATTCACCAAGATGATGTCATTTTACGTATAAAATAAAAGTCATGCTGAAAATCAGTTGGTGGAATACTAGGGACAAGAAATGCTGCTCACAAAGCAGGGATGCAGACAGTGAAACACAACTGTGGACCTGGGAACTTACATTAAGGCTTAATGCTTTGGTTTATGGAGATGGACATCCTGTCGTGGAGTGTCTCTGATTCTTTAGGTCCCAGAGATTATTAAGGGACTCATTAAAAAGGCTTGATGACTTCAAGAACCAGGCAACACTGCAGACCACACAGAGGAACAAGGCAAGCTCAGCTGCTGCTGCATGTACAAAGCAGGATTTGAGCTAAATCACCTTACCTTGTTGCCGTGAACATTTCTTATCCGTTATCCCAGTCTCTGGGCCACGCCCAATTACCACAGCTTCCAAGTGTGGCAGTTTCACTCGCTGAGTGCATTTCTCTTTCCCCACGAGCCAGCACACACGCATCTCTGTGCTACAGCGCAAAATAAACAGTGTGTTATCAACATGCCACTTCCCAATGGGCCACCTTCCTATGGAACAGGGTCCATGAATTCTGTTGCCAGCCCGTCCATTAGCTGAGCCAATTCTGCCAACTTGGTTCACGTTGCTGAAATTCAAGGCAAAGCACAACACCAGCACTTGCATAATCTAAGACAGGTTGCTGTTGAAAGGGCAATCCTGTTTCCCTTCCTACACTACCATACATTCTCATACCCATGAACCATATATAGGAAAAATCGACTGGACTGATAGTTCCATCTGACAGAAGTGCCTAGCCACAAAATAGCTCAATTTGTTTTCCACTGAATCAGAGCTCACCCGAGAGATTAACCTAACCACCAAAACAAGAGAGAGAGTAGCAGAAGACAAGAGATGACGAGAGACTCGGGACAGCTTTATCTAGCAACAGTCAGCACACAGACCCTGCTACGAAACCTTCATGTTTACAGCGATTTGACCCTGGACAGCAGAGATCCCTCACCCAGCCCAGTGCTCGACACTGTTCCTCCCAGCTCTCTGGCAGTGACCTCATCCCGGCGGAAATCAAGGCTCCGTCCCCAGTGTGACACCGAGACCGTCACACACCCAACCCTAAAGCACACCTATTACCGTGGGCCCCGTTCCCATGGTAACGCCGCGACGGACCCATCCCCCTTACCGCGCGCGCGACGTTCGCGCCGCCGCAGCCAATCAGCTGCTGTAGCGCATCTCCCACGTGACCGGGGAGCGGCTCCCGCCACGGCGCGTGATCGGGCGCAGGCGCACTGGGCTCGCGTACACACGGGTGGGCTGGGTCCTGGCACAGGCGCAGGCCCGTGGAGCGGGCAGAGCCGCCGGCCAGCCCCTGCGGCGGCGGAGCCAGGCCCGCGTAGGCTCCACAACCTGCAGC
>JANPWX010019824.1:302531-323539 GCA_024734555.1 Trochalopteron elliotii | reverse complement strand
CGGTGCAGCTTGAGGCCTCCGAGGGCGGGACCCGCCCGGCGCGCAGGCGCTGTACGAGGCAGACGCAGGCCAGGGCGGCAGACACCGCCCGCGCGGGGCGGGACCCGCGCTCAATGCGGGCGGCGGAGGCGGGCGCTGATTGGCCAAGTGCCTTTCCCTCCCGAACAACCATTGGTGGGCCGCTCTCCCGGGCCCGGCGCGCGGCGGGGCAGGACTTCCGGGGTGGGGCCGGCCGTAAAGCGGCGGGGCTGCAGGACCGGCCCGAACTTTCCAGAAGAGTCGGGATCGGAGCAGCAGGGACGCGGATCTGCGCCCGCCGCCCCCGGGGCTTCCTGCCGCTGCCGCCACTGCCACCGCCATGGTGAAAGAAACCACCTACTACGACGTGCTGGGCGTGAAGCCCAACGCGTCCGCCGAGGAGCTGAAGAAGGCCTACCGCAAGCTCGCGCTCAAGTACCACCCGGACAAGAACCCCAATGAAGGAGAGAAGGTCGGCGGGACGGGCCGGGGCGGTGGGGCCGGGCGGGAAGGGGCCGGGTGGGGGTCCCGCCGAGGGTGTCGCAGGTTCCTGAGTGCCGGTGACTGTCCTTCCTGCAGTTCAAGCAGATCTCCCAGGCTTACGAAGTACTGTCCGACCCGAAGAAGAGGGAGCTATATGACAAAGGAGGAGAGCAAGCTATCAAAGAGGGTGGCTCCGGCGGCGGCTTCGGGTCACCCATGGACATATTCGATATGTTCTTCGGCGGCGGAGGGAGGATGCAGAGGGAGAGGCGAGGTAACGTGTCGGCGAGGGTATCAGAGTCTCTGACGAGAATGCTCTAGATGTAGGAATTTAAACAGAGTTGAACTGAAGTTACAGGCTTAATATAAGAGTTGGAGAAAATTGTTGTCCCTTAACGCCTGAAACCACAAGGGAGGGTGTTTGGTTGGTATGGTGGTAGTTTGGTCTCCTGTGCATTGTCTCCTGTTAATCACTAACCAGATGTGTTTGGAGAACCTTTAGCTGAGCGTAAGCCCAGCTGTTAGTAGGCAGAATAGGAAATGGGAGGGTAAAGTAGCTTAAAATGGCTTGTTAACTAAGCTATTCTAAGTAAAGCGTTTAAAAGCAACTATCTAAACAAGAGACCAAGATCCATTTCAGTCTGTGAAGCCTTTCTGTGTTTCTGCATTGTGCAGTGGAATTAAGTGGAAGCTGCAGTAAAATGCTACCCAGAAGTTAATCTCCAGTTTAATCACGCTGGGGAAAACTTTAAATTTGTTAAGAGCAGTGCTGAACCCATCACCTCTTAGAGCAGATCTGGTGAAAAAGGAAAGAAAAAATGTTTTGCCTCAGAGTGTTAAGAGTGTCTGTCACAGTACTTTTAACAGCCCAGTACTCAGCATCCTTTACAAAACTCAGCCTACAGCAGCTGAAGTGCTGAGGAGTTCCTGAGGGTAAAAATGTAATTGCTCTTTTCTGGTTCCAAAAGGTCACCTATTGAGAGGAAGAAGACGCTGAAGTGGAGATTCCAAACAGAGTCTCTTGTTTGTAGGAGATCTGTTTGGTGCATTTGTTAAAGCCAGAGTCCTGCATTGTAAAACTTAAAACGTGTGAGGTTCTGTATGTTCTGTTGCTCTTACTGTTTGTACTTTCCCAGAAGGTCTCTTCTGAGTTTACCTGAGTCAAAGTCAACTGTTAAACAACTGTTACCTAATATGACAGCAGCTGGGAAGGGGCTTTTGACCAATACAAGCAAAACAAGACAAAGCTCTATTGAAACAAGATGTAAAAGCCCAGAGACTTGGTTTATCATGTCTTGGCAGGGAGATGTGCAGACAAGCTTCTAATTTGAATAAATGTCTTTGTCCTTTTACAGGTAAAAACGTGGTCCATCAGTTGTCAGTAAGTTTAGAAGATATGTACAATGGTGCAATGAGGAAACTTGCACTGCAGAAAAACGTTATCTGTGACAAATGTGAAGGTAATGTTGAAACTGAAACTAAACAGAAGATGTTTCTAAAACTTTGTGGTGGTTTTTTTTTCTTGTAGCACATATGCACCTATTTCCAATTTTCGTTCTCAGGTCGTGGTGGTAAGAAAGGTGCAGTAGAATGCTGTCCTAATTGCAGGGGAACAGGCATGCAGATCAGAATTCACCAGATCGGACCAGGAATGGTGCAGCAGATCCAGTCTGTGTGTATGGAGTGTCAGGGGCATGGGGAGCGTATCAGCCCCAAGGACCGGTGTAAGAGCTGCAATGGCAGAAAAATTGTTAGAGAAAAGAAGATCCTAGAAGTTCACATTGACAAAGGTGAGGTGTCTTTCTAAGGTGAAGTATTGAACTTGGGTGTTCTGATTGACTTTGCAGAACTAAAACAGGAGGTTTAGCAGATACCTGGGGTTGACTGGTGAGTAGCAGTGCTGAACACATACACAGTGGAATTGCTTGTTACTGCCTTACAAAAAGCAGACTTGTTTCTAGGGAAGATTGAGTATCTCTATGTTCACTTCTAAAGCCTGGTGCATAGCTAAGAATGAATTCTGAAACCTGCTTTATTGTAAGCAGTGAATTATTTTTCAGGTCCCTTTAAGCCCAGTTTATGATGAGGCAGCCTAATCAGTTTTCACTGCCTGCGGCAAAACCCTGCAGACTCTGATCACTTTTGCTGTGTTTTGGTGTGAAGGGGAACCAGGTCTGCTACAATGATAGGGTGCAGAGATTGTGCTGAACCTCTCATGCTTAGAGCTCTGTTGCCTACACAGCCCTGACAGTGCTGCTCAGTGCAGGTTCTACTTCCTTGCCTGCCAGAATGCAGCTTGATACACAAACCCACGTTGGGGATGGGTGAATGTGATGGTATTGAGTGACAAATGCATCTCTGTTAAGGGGGCTGCCCAAAAGCTGGTGGGAGAAGTCTCTGGAGTAGTGCAGCCTGTAAGACTGCAGAGCAGGCTGACAAGTACATGACTTTTACAGACTTGCTTGAGATTATAATCTGCAACTGTTACATGTGTAAGCAAAGCTTATGCAATGCCTGAATTTGTAGGGGAAATCCTACAATAATAAGAAATATGAGAATTAGAAGGGATATATTACTGGTATTTTGAACAGGAGAGTCTTATGAGAGGAATGTTTTTCTAGAAGGAAAGGAAGAGAGACCGATAGAACATAAGAGAGCTAGTATTTTTTGTCAGGTAGACTTCTTGGGTGGGTGAAACAAGTTCCTTACAGGAAGTTTTCAGTCCGTGGAGAATGCTTCTTGGGCTTGGCAGGCACTAAGATGATGTTTCACGGGGAGATGTGCCATGTATTTATAAAACTGAAGAAGCTGACTGGTCAGTTGCTCTTGAAATGCACTTTGTACACAGTGCTTCTGACTTTTTTTGTATTTACGTGTATAATGAATACTGTTTTGATATTTCCCATCAGGACTTTATGTTGGTGGCTCTTTTTGCAGTACAGTTAAACTTGATGGTCTTGAAACATAACACTGAATTCAGGTTAGCACCATTAAGATCTGTTGAACAAGTGATTAGATTAAAAAACAATGAAAATTAATGCTTCAAGGAAGAATCCTGATGTTCTTGCTTAAAGATCCAGAGGTATCTTGATACCCGCTCATGCTTATAGAAGTGTGTGTTGTTGGTGCTTTTATCTTAAAAATAAGAAAAATGTTTTCTTTGTTTTCTGCAATAGGAATGAAGGATGGTCAGAAAATAACATTCCATGGTGAAGGGGACCAAGAGCCAGGTCTGGAGCCAGGGGATATTATTATTGTCTTGGATCAGAAAGACCACTCTATATTTACAAGGTGAAGGCACTTGAAATTCTCTTACGTTATCTCCTGTGATGTTTCTCCACATGCTTCCTTGATTACCACTCATCTTGTACTACTGGAGTGTCAGGAGATAGTATCACGTGACTGTCAGTCCACTCTGAGTTTATCTGGGTGGTCAGAGGAGTGCTGAGGTGGGGGAATTCTGCTAGCCAGGCCTCTTGTGTTCTGACAGCATGAGGTAATCTCCTGTGAGCTTTGGCAGCAGAAGGGGATAGAAGGCAAACAAAAACAGTTACAGTTAGTTTACAAATCTTTAATTTTAAGAACTTATTGAAGTACTGAGGTTTTTAGTAGTTTTGAATATTTGTGACTCTTTCTTTGCTGTCAATGACTTAGCTCAGAAAATTGCCATTTAGCGTAGTCAATGGTTGTCCACTAGTCCTCAAGGCACAGAGAACTTGGGAGTGTGTGCACATGTCTTCATGGATCTTACTTAGGACAAACTGACTCAGTATAGTGTGCCGCCCTCGTGATCAAACATATTTTCTTTCCCAAACTTCTTTTCCTGCCCAAGTGCTATGGACAGGATAACTGGTCCTGTCTGGTTTTTGTTGTGAGAGCAGAAGTGGCTCAAGTAGCCCTGACCACATCTCGGCTCTTTCGTGTTCCCAGGCAGTGCTGCTCAGTGTTGCACACCCTCCCTCTGTCATGTTACTATTTGCGGAATTAGTCTGTCCAGGATGTTTTGGTCCTGTTAAAAGCACTGCTGATGATGTCGCAGAAGTGTGTTGTGTTTGTTGTCTCACTGCTGCTGTTCACAGCAGTGACACGGGAGTCGGTGGGTTTAGAGAAAGCACTTGCTTATTTCAACACCAGCCACTGACCTTGTGCTTGTAAATAGGAGCAGTGAGCCAAAGGTTCTTGGGAAACCTGCAACTGGTCTGCCTGACTATCATGCATGGTGCTGAGCTCTTGAAGCTGGTGCCAGAATTCTGTGCCAAGGAACACTGAGCTCACAGGTTAAGAATCACTTCTCTTTGCTTTGGATGAGCTTACTCAGCTGATTTTTCTTAACTTGCAGTGAAACCAGACACTGATTCAGATATGCCAAACTGTTCTCATGGTTTCCTAGGACTCGAAGTCACAGTTCTGCTAGATTATTTTTATCTGTCCTTCTGCCCACTGCCTTCAGTTCTAGTGTCCTTTGATAACCCTTGATATTACTGGTCTTGTGGGGTTATGCTGAGGTCACGCTCTGCACAAGTGGGATGTTCCTTTTCTCCTGTCAGAGTCTAAAATTAGCTTTTTGTTCAAGTCTCCTGCCAGAGACCTTTTAAAAACAGGATGAGTGTTCTACATTCTTTGAATAAGATGAAGGATTCTGTAGCCTTTGAATGTGTAGACAATCACTAGCATTGCCATAATGAAGTCAGAACACAATTAAAGTAATTAGCGCTATCTATTCCAGATACTTCTTGGTACTTACTAGAAGGTACTTGTATCATCACCCAGAATGCCATCACCTGGTAATAAATCTGCAGTGTAACAGATTACCATAGTGCAAGCTAGTGCAATTAAGAAGGTATTTATCTACACAAAGAAAAGAATTGTCCCAGTTTCAGTACTTACGAGGCTGAGAGATTTTGTTTTCTTTTTTTTTTTTTTAATTGGAAAGGAGCAGTGAAGTGAGACTGGACGCAAGTGGGCTTTGTATTTCTTTTCAATAAACACTGCTAACACTTTAGATAGTTTGACATGATCGTAATGGTTCTCAGAGAGGGTATTACTCTAGTAATTGAGGAACCACGTTAATATTTGATATTCTTTGTTTAATTGCCTGGGCTTCCGTTATAATTACAGTTTATTGTAATTTCCAAGTTAAATATTGAAGTTGGGTGTGATCCTTCAACTGTTTCTGACTGAGACTTACTGATTGGTTCTGCCTTAGACGAGATGAAGATCTGCTTCTGTCTATGGATATTCAACTGGTTGAAGCACTATGTGGCTTTCAAAAGCCTATCACAACGCTGGATAACAGAACTATTATTATTACCTCCCATCCTGGTAAGAGTTGGTTTGCTTTCTGTTGGAAGTTGTAGCATACAGTGAATGCAAGCTGGAAGTCTAAAGGGAGAGAGGCACCCCATCTTGATTTAAGAGGGATGTGTGCAGTAATAAATTCTTTGCCCTAGTCTTTGCAGTACAAATCTTATAATAAAAAAGGATTTTTGCATAGCAGTCAGCAGTAACTTTCTCTTTGTGTGACGTAGTAACAGACCTTACCTCATGGACATACTTGCATCCTGAGGATATCTCATGAGAACTGAAAGCTGTGGGTCTCTGAAAACCACTTTTTCAGCCTTGGAAGCAATGGAGCACTTAATAAATTTGTAAGTATGCTTCCTTTGGGAAGCATAACAAGGTTACAGGAATGTAATGTAGGCATCAATCTGCTTTCCTACTCAGATGTTACCAGGCAGTAAGTTCCTGTTACTCAGGAAGTTCAACTACTACATGTTGGTGTTGCTGCTTAACCACAAGGTTAGAAAGCTACATAAATATTGAAGGGAATTGTAACTGAAGCTGCTTCTGTTGCCTGCATGGATCCCTTCCTTTTGTTGGTAATTTTGTTGTTGTTGTTTTAGGCCAGGTTGTTGAGCATGGGGCTATTAAGTGTGTGTTGAATGAAGGTATGCCAATTTATCGCAGACCATATGAAAAAGGACGTCTGATCATAGAATTCAGGGTAAGTGAATCAGCTCACTTCCGTGGCATTTCAGGACTGAACATCCATCCAAAGTTTAACCAATAAGCACTACCTCAGTCAAGAAGAGATATCAGTAATCAGATAGCCTGTTTTGGTGTTCGTTCTTTGCAATGGTGAGAACATGCAACATGTGAGAATTACAGTTCAGAGCAAAGAGAAAACTTTGAGAACACTTGTGCTCAAAGTACATTAGGTACCAGAGGAGTTTCTTCAGCAGCCTTGTGAATTTCCATTTGCTTGACATATTTTTTAGTTTTTGTTGTCCTGTAGGAAGGATGCATGAGTAACTTCAACTTGTGCACTGGAGCAGAAGAGTAGGTTGGGAAAATGGCTGATTTCCTTCTCTGGGGGAAGCTAGTGCTGGGAGCTGTAGCAGCAGACCTCCTTGTCTCTCTAATTAGGAACGGCGGTAGAAACGACACAGACTCTCAGGTTTATTAGCAAATGAGAACAATTTTTATTCTTTGAAATTTTCTTTAATAGATGGTTCCAATGGAATAAAACTTCATTGGACGGCAAACCCATACGTTACCATCATTGGACAGTTATGAGCAACACCCTTCAATTATTTCTTGCAAGTAAACAACAGGAAGACAACACCTGCAAGGATTGTTTTACTTTCTCCAAGGAGTGTTTAAATTCTTCCTTCCAATTTCTCAGGCCACAATATCTCAGGCCAGTAAGAGAAGCCTGTGTGACTTAGTTTCACACAGACACTCTGCTGCTGCCTGGTTTCTCGCATTCAGCAGCCACACCCCATCTGTTGCAGCTTAGAATATATTTATCCATATCTGTATTCCTGACATTTTGGTTTTATATATATATTAATATATGTGGTTGTATATGCTATTATAAATACATAGTTGTATGTGCTGTTATACTATATATATACTTTGCTTTTGTGGGTAATTCCAGAGGGCAGCCTGAAGCAGAAGAAAGGTGTTGATTGAGTTGCCAGAATTAGAAGCTAACTTAATGCAGGCATTAAAAAACAACTCAGTGATGTTGATAATTTTTTTAAGCTATCAATTTAAGGTACTCTGTAACAACAAAGGTGACTATGGCAGATATTTAACATGTAGGTTGATCTGACTTAGTAAAAAAACAGTTTGAAAGACTTGAGTAACCTTAGTTCTTGATGATTTCAGGTCATCTTCCCAGAGAGTGGCTTCCTGTCCTCAGATAAGCTGTCATTACTCGAAAAACTGCTACCTACAAGGCAGGAGATAGAAGAAACTGAGGAAATGGAGCAGGTGGAATTAGTGGACTTTGATCCATCTCAGAAGCGAAAACACCACTATAATGGAGAAGTGTATGAAGATGATGAGCATCAGCCTAGAGGTGGTGTTCAGTGCCAGACATCATAAATGGGCCAGTGAATAACTTGTGATGCTTTTTTTTGTATGCAGTAGTGGATGAGTGAAGGACTACAAGCAGTTTGCCCTCACTTCCTGCTATTTGTTGTTCTATCCAGCCATAGTTATTTCTAAAAGCATAAAAGAAATAAACTAAGTAATTAAACTGACTTTGCAATTTGTGTAAAGCTCCAGGATGCAAGCTGAAATGAAGTTGACTGCACTTCACCCCTGCCTCTTGGTCCAGAAAACTCCCGTTCCTGCTTGTCTTTTATTCCAGACCTTGTAATTCCTTTATGTGTGCAATTGCCCAGGCTTAAACTAAGATTCTGTGGTGTGCTTTTTAGGACTTCTAGATCTTACACTCTGTGAATAAAGTATGCACAACTACTTATAATCCATGGTAAGATGTAGTTAAGTTTTGTACCAATTAGGATAATACTGTTTGGGTGTGTACTGGTGTTTGTTGAATAGGGACTGGCTTTAATGCCACCCACATGGTAGATGAGGCTGATATGGATGTGGTCGATCTTCACAGGCCCGTTAAAGTCACATGATCCCCAAGCATGCGGTCAGATAGTCCTTTCCTGTGCCAGCACTGCTCCTGACCCCAGAGCTAGGTGTGGAGCTGGCTTTGTTTCACTGGTGGCTCCCATTTGGCTGCTGTCCTGAGCCACACTGCCTGGGGAGCCAGTGGTTGCTTGGAGCAGCCTTGGCTACTGCGCATTAGTAAAATTTCCTCCGGGCTCTGTCAGCACACAGGTGGCTTGGAATGTCAGACTGCTGCTAGGGGAAGCTTGATTTCCACCTTGATTACTGAAACCTGATACCCTTGGTGTGTTATGGAAAGCAGTACCAGTCCTCTTAGTGAGAATATGTGGTCCTGCAGAGGAGAGAAGGCTAGTGAATACAACCAACCAATGCATCTAGGATGTTCTGAAATTAATGTATTGTGTGCGTTATTTCAAGCTGACTCTTAAATTTCTGTATGAATGTTCTAATTATTGTAGATGAAGTGTTTCCAATATAATTACAAAATTGTTCATTGCCTCTTTTCTTAGACCAGATGTTGGTTTAAAAACACCACCCCCTTCTTTTTAGACAGCTATTCACAGAAAAATCTTAAAAACCTTCTTTCAAAAAATATGCTGAGAAGACAGGTCCAGATTTAACCTCTAGTATGGTAGTTTAGTCTTGCTCAACCATCTGGGTTGGGATAGAGTTTAGGCTTTTCATACTGCTTTGAAGCAAAAGTATCATGAGGCAAACTCGTCTAAGTAGCTGTTTTGTGGCAGTGTATGTGTTGTAACTAACTTGAATATCTGGAAGCTCTTAGGAGAAAACATCTCTAGCTTATCTAAGCATTACAAGTTTCATTGTATAAAGACAGCTGGTATACCGTGGATTTTGTACCTCAAATGTAGTCCTTTTCAGGAATCTATAGAACTGTGATCTTTCACCTGCATGTTTCACTTTTTTGTTTTCTTTCTCAACAGAAATAAAATTCTGTAGGCCAAGTGTTTTTCCAAATTCTAATCGAGTGAGCTCATCCGTGAGCTGAAAAATGTGACGTGCAGGTGCCTGTGCTCTATCAGTAGGTTGGTTTCTCCAAGTTGAGGGGAGAAACAGAAAGTAATCTTCCTCTGGCTAAGGCTAACTTCTGCACAGGTGGCTTGAGGCGTAAACCGCAGTAAAATAAGCTACTTTTTTTTTCAGCTCAATAAGCACCCTTGTTTATTTTTTTTCCTTAATCACTAGATCAAAACAGCAAGTATAAACAACACTCCATTCACAGCCTTGAGCATGACAGTGGGACATGATTTTGCTTCAGATGACTGTGTGTTATATTAAGAAAAAAAATACCTCATAGACTTACTTTCTCAGGAGCAGGAGTTTCCCTTTCACCACACCCATAGCTACATTGGTGTAGTTGAAGTCATATTCTCTACTTAGTCTGGAGGCCATGGACTCATACTTGTTGCATACCTGATGCCCCCACAGCAGATGGACCAGGTCCAGATTCCAGGAGGAGGGTGACTGACCAGGAGCTGCCTTCAGAAGCCTTAGAGCAGTCCAGGGAAGGACGCACTGATAGTGCAGGAAGGGCAGCAGGAACAACACCAGGTTTGTATTCTGTTTTGAAATTAGCTAGTTATACAGAATTGTGCCCCAAACAGATACTGGCAGCAGCAGAGTAAGCTTTTGGCAAAAAGCACTGGATAGCAAGAGCTAGAAGGACTTTGTTCTCCTGTGATATTCTGGATGTCACACAGAGCAAGCAGTTAGACATGTTGTGTGCCGCTGAAAAATGAAGATTTTTTTTTTTTTTTTGGCGTTGCTTTATTTGGGATACAGTTTCTAATTTGGGGAATGAACACAATGGACAGCTGTAGAAATTGAGGATACAGTAGCACAAAATAGCTGTTTCTGTAACTACTAGTATAGTAACCTGACCTATTGTAATCTGAGTTTGGAATTACTTCCAGTGTTTCAACACCACCTAATTCATATGATCAAGCTTATATTTTCGTCTGTTACAATTATTATTTTCACTGTGCACTAGGCATTTAGGACTTCATTATTTTCCCATAAAACTAGCAGCTTTAGTATTGCACAAGTTGGCTGTGAAACAGCACCCACTGCATGCTCATTTAAGAGTCTACTCTCATTTTTGCTTCTGCTTTCAGAGCCCTTAGAAGGTCCTCTCTTTCTGATAGTTTTGAATACTTGCTACCCAGCAGCAGCGGAAGAGGTTGGCTCAGCCCAGGGGTGTAAATTCAAACTCAATCATCCCAAATCTGTTCTGAATTTGCAGTGTGATGCAAGGTCAAGCTAGCGAGCAACTTGCCCTATGATTTTTCATTAGCAGCTTCACCTGGGAAGACATGTTTGTGACTGATTCCTGCTTAGAGCATTAGGAAAGCACACAAAGAAAAGTGGGATTTGACTTAAGCCACTCTTTTTGAAAACCACACATAAAGCTTATTATTTTCTTAGGGGGTAAAATGAGCACTGTTACAGTGCCCAAAGAATGGGACTGTCAACTGCCCTGTTAAATGCTGTCAGGAAAACACAATAATAATAGTAACAGCACAGGTAGATCGACATCTCAGATCAGTGCTGAGTGCTTTAGGTCTGTGCCATAATCGTGGGCATTCCAGAGCCGAAGCCAGTGTGTCTACTGCAACAGCCCCTGAGAAGCCTGATGCTTCCACACAGACAAAACTGGTGAGGCAGGCAGTGTCAGTACACGTGGTAAGTTTCAATGGATGCCCAGATACTTCTCCTGAAGGAAAGGCTGGTACCTGCACCAAGTCTGCGCAGGTGGATGACCAGCTGTGACAGGTGGCTGAAGGACAAGAGACAGTCAGTTGGCTGTGCCCTATTAGAGCGGCTGAAGCAAGAAAGGTAAGTGGATCCAGAACCACATACCTACAATGGATACCACTGAGCCTAGGGCACCTGGCACCCTGGTGACCCACAAAAGCAGAGCTCCAATTCAGTCTCCACCCTTCAACTTGCAGACTAGAAATGCAGATCTGATGCTTTAAAGGCTTCAGATGTCCATGAGCAAGGCCCAACAAAGAGAACCTCACCAGCAGTACACTGTGATTACTGTCAAAAGAAACAAGTGCGTGGGGACTGGGCTGTCCATTTGCCAGCCTGACAGTCTCGAGGGGCATCCTGCCCTCCAGGAACTGGGATCCATGGTGTTGCTGAGAGGGTACCCTGACCTGTCATAGACCACTACCCCCATCACTTTTTCATATGGGTACAAATGGTACCAGAAGCTCAAACACATGTGGGATCAATACTATAAAGCCCTGGTGAAGCAGGTGAAAAACATCCCAATTCATCTCCTCATGGGTCCTGCCTGTTAAGAGAAATCAGGACAGCCAAAGGCAGACACATTGTGCAGATCAGTGTCTGGCTTCATGGCTGGATACCCCCCAAAGTCCAGTTGGAGGGCAGAGCCCAGGGTCAGTACTGCCTCAGGCCTCAGCAAGTTTGCAGATAGGACTGAATAGGAGAAGCAGCTGGTAAAGCGGAGGGGTTTGTTGCTGTCTTGGTTCGGGAACACAGATATCTGTCAGGAAATCTGAAGTTTCTCTTGGAATGGAGAATGTAAGTTCCCTTCTTCCAAATTACTATAATTTTGCAATTAAAGGCTTTTCAGGCAAAGATTTGGGAATAGGAATAACAGTTCTTTATTAGAAATATTAAGAATACAAATGTAGTAGTACAAAAAAAAACAAGCAAACAAAACAAATAGAAAATCTTAGAAACCCTGACAGGGTCAGAAATACAACTTGACGTCCTGTTGGTCAGGGTGTTGGAAACAGTCCAAAGTAAGCCCTCCTGGGGTGACAGATGTGCTTCTGCTGGAGTAGAGGTGGTCCTTACAGAAAAAAGGGTCCAGTAATGGTAAGATGGGTCTGGTCTTCCTTCGGGAATCCCATGGAAAACCCATGTCTGGTGTCCCTACATCTCGTAGGAACGGTTTGGCTCTCCCCACTGGGTAGAGCATCCCACAATGGGATGATGTAATGTGTCATGTGAGCCTTAATGGCCCATTACCAGAAGGTATCTCTATGGAGGAGATAAGGAACACTGGGATGATAAAATGTGTCTTGTCATTGGTGAGCCTTTATGGCCCATTACAGAAGGTATCCCTGTGGAGAGTGGAAAGAGATAAGGAACAATGCCCCATTTGGTTTTAACAGCTGGCCCATTATCAGAAGGCACCTGCCCCCACCCCCCTGGAGTTACAAGAGATAAAGAAAACACCTTCCCAACCAGTTTCAACAGATGGAATAGAATAAATTTTTTTGTTGTTACATAATCCAAGATAGTTGCCATCCAGAAGGACCTGGAGAGGCTGGAGAAATGAGCTGACAAGAACCTTATGAAATTCAAGGGGAAGTGCAAAGTCGTGCACCTGGGGAGGAACACCCCAATGCAACAGCACATGCTGGAGGGCACTCAGCTGAAACACAGCCAAGAAGGAACCTGGGGGTCCTGATGGACACCAAGTACAACATGAGCCATATTTTTGGAAAGAAGATATATGTACTGGTTGCCAGCAGCGGAAGGAGGCAATCTTTCCCAGCTTCTCAGCAAGAGCAAGGACACACCTGGAACACTGTCTGGTTTGGGGTCTGTTGGGGAAGATGAATCAGGGAAACCTTATAAATATGATTGCTTAGCAAAAGATTCTGAAAATATGAAACCTAAAATCGAAATAGAAATGAAAGCTTGCTTTGAGTTTAGGATACTGAGCCTTAGTTACTATATAACCTGAAACAATAGCCTAGCCAGCTGAAGGAGAATCCCTCTTGATTGACCAATACCCTTCTGCTGGCTAAGGAAGCCAAAGGTCAATGTAGCAAAAGAGAGTAGTCTAAAGAGTAGTTTTTAGAGTTTAAAATATAACACAGTATGGTAATGTAGTAGTTCTTATAGGCTGTATAGTTTCTGTAGGGTTTTGTGTCATGTACTGGTTGGTTAGTGTAAATTAGAATATTCAACACAAAAGGAGATATAATGTATTGTAACAAAGACCTCACGCTCTGACTCTCTAGCCCTCTTCCTCTCCCTAGCTCTCTCTCAGCTCTCTTGCCCCTGCACTCTGACCCCTTCCACCTCTCTCTGGCTCTCTTGCTCTCTCCTCTCTTACCTCTTACCCTCTTGTTCTCTCTCTCCCTCTCTCTTTGGGACTTCCCTTCAGCCGAGGCTGGTGGCTGAAGGCAGACCCCTTTTACCCACGACCCTTGCAATAAAACCACGTTCTAGAATGTCTCAGGTTTGCAAAGTTCCCTCTCCCTGCCCTCCACGGATGCTCCTACAGGGGTCTTCCCATACAAAAGGGACAGAGTTGCACTGAGAGAGACCAGTAAGGGGTCACAAAGATGCTCAAAGGATGGGAGCACCTATTCGATAAGCTAAGTACTATTAAAAATGCTTTGTCAAGCTCTTCCCCCTTAACAGAATTACTAATCGCCCATGGAGATTATCAGATTATCACTGACAGTATCACTATCAGATACATCTATTTTTTCAGGCAGGAAAAATAATCACCTTTTACTATCTAAAACCCCCTCTGTTAGCATATCTCAGGCTATAACCTGGGAATACAGACATCAATAGCTCAAGAGAGAACTGAAGTCTGCCCTCACAGCAAAGGTGCTGTGTGAGAATTCCAGCTGAACTTTTTTTGTATTTCCTCACACCAGTAAAGACACAGACAAAATATTTAAAGTAGAACTCATTTATTAAGTTGAAGACAAGTTATTACTGAGCACAGAACACACTGTATGTAGCAGATTCAAATCTACATGCATTTGGTTCATCATTACAGGAAAAACCTCATTTTTCTGCATCCTAGAAAAGACACAGTCAGACTTTAGAAGATTCTGGTGTACATTCACAACAGTGTACATTAGTCAGAATCTCTCAACCAAAAAATCATGTGCTTCAAAGCGAAGAGGCTGCAAGTATCTTTTATCATCTTGTGGGACCTAAATATAACCTTAGCTAGGTCCACAGGCATATGATTTTTTTTAAAAAAAATCTTTATTTAAAGCACTAGGAACTCAGCCTATGTAAACCAACTTTTTCATGCTTTAAAATATTGATCCCCTGGAGTCTGTTTCAGTTATAGGTGGTCTGAAAACATTCTGCACTTGCAGGAAGATGGCCTCGGTAATAACTCCTTTTAGTCCAGAAGTGAAGGAAAATAAAAACAAACAAACAAACAAAATCCCCAAACAAGATCAACTGTATCTCACTGTCTTATTAGGCAGGTTTACAGTCTGCAGTAGAAGTGCTGGCAGATGGGGAAGAATAGTTTCATTCTAAGGCAGCTGTGTGACACTACTTTCCAATATAAATGGAAAAATGATAGTGAAAAAATCAACACAGCAAAACCCAATGCCATAGAAATGACCCCATCTTCAAGATGATTATACTGTATCCTCATCTGCATTCCAGGAAACTATTCCTGTTTCAGCAGTGGAGAAGAGACAGCTTTCCATTCCACATTTCACTAACAAAAAAAAAAAAGGCATTTTACTGTATTCTAGGAAGTCAGCAACCACTCATAAGCATGTACACACTCCTAAGCATGTACAGCTGCTGGATCATTGAACTTTAACAAATATTGTAGGAAGAGTAAAGACTTCAGGAGGCAGAAAAAGCATTCTCACTGAAGTTGCTTCAGCTACTCTACTAAAAATAGAAGTATATGAAATTTTCTGATGCTATATTTATGCACCAATCCACTCTAGGTAGATAAAAATGCAATTCTCTGGAAACCTGAACTGAAAATTGAGCAAGTATTACACTCTGCATATTTAGACCTTGTTAAAGCACAAACACTAATAACCTGCAACTAACAGGCATGCTTCAGAGCTTGCTGCAAAATCCATCTATGGCTTCCAGAGCTTGAGGAGGCCATCTTCACTGTAGGTGGCAATCAGGTTCTGATGGGGGTGATGAGCAATGCCAATGACATCCTTTTCATGGACCTAGAAAGTAAGCAGAAAGCTGCATTAGGAGAGTCTTCCTCCAGAAGATTTTAAAAAAATACTCTCTTCAAAAAGAACTGGAGGAAAGCTGGACTGAGGGTTAAGGCGATTTGTGCACAGAGCAAAAAAAGGGGTACCTACCCACCACCATTCAATTCCAGACAATTTTTGTGACATGGCAGTTACTTTTTGTGGAGCAAGGGAAGGTTCAGTGAAGGTTTACATCCACTGAAATCCATGATATCTAAGTGCTCCCCATTAAATTTAGACATTTAAGCTGGTATTCCTCTAAATTCAATCTAAAGCAAATTTAAACCCAATAACTTTAAATCTGACAAGTTTTTTCAGATTCTCCGCCAGCTGGAGCCCAGGTCAAGACATGCTCTCCCTCAAGGAAATCTGTACAAATTCAGTCTTTGCTTGATGGGTAAATACTTCCCTAACTTTTACAATCATGTGGTTCTAAAAAACATTCTATGGCCAAATGTCCTGAAATTAATTTGTTACCAATCATGTGTGCTACAGATGAAAAATTCCTTGGTCTGAGATCCCTCCTTATGGAGTTCATAATGAACATTTACATCATCCCTGTACTTAAAAGTCTGGAAAAGCTTAGAGCTAAAAACTTACAGTCAGAGTTCTCTCCAGTTTGCCCGTCACTGTGCTGAAGCAGTACAGCACAAAATCCTCACCAACACAGTAGATCCATTCACCACGAGGTGAAAGTGCACAGCATACGAAGTCACCACCTTCTCTCTTACCAGAGCTAAAACTTCTTACAATCTGTAAACACACAAGCCCAAAAGCATTTGTCAGGACTGAACAGCAGCATATCAACACCATGTTTAGGGCAAAAATATTTAGGAAGTACTAGGTCTGTTCAGAACTTCTTGATAGCTTCAAGAGCTTTCTGTGTACTATAAACTTGAGTTTAGAATAGTTTGTCATGCAAGCAAACCAGAGAAATCAGGTTTAAGCCTGCAAGGTTAGGGCTAGGTTATTAACTACGTCTTCTGCATTCTTGAAATGACAGAGAGACCTAAAAGGATACCAGTAAGATCACGTACCTGTCCTTGCATATTCATGATGACGACTGTATTCGACCTGTTACAAACAACGAAGTGTTCTGGGTTTTTAGGCAGCAGAATGACACTGTTCACAGTAATGTCTGTCCCAGCAGTGCTACCCAGAGACTTGAAGGTGTTGGAGCACTCTGTTGTCTTCACATTCCAAACCTAGTATAAAAAAAAAAACAAAATAAACCAAAAAAACCTTTAAAAATTTTAAAGAAAGAGCTGATATGCAATTATTTCAGATGATCCCCATATGATAGGACAAGAGGTGTCACTGTCAGTTCTGTGTCTAGAATAAAGCAGAATAGGCAGTAAGCACTGCACTTATGTCCCCACTTCACAAATGCAGCAGAGACAGGCCCCCCAAGAGACTGTAGGCTGAGTAACAAATTTCATCAGTTCTCACAGAAATCTACAGCAAAGTCACAAGTAGACTCATTACTGCAGATATTCCCCAGTCCTTCTCCAATGACTGCAACAATTGTAACAAAGGAGTGATAAGATAGCAAGAGTCTGAAGGTGTTCTTTACAAAGGGTGAATGACAACTTACCTTCACCGTGCCATCGGAGGATGCACTGATAATATAGTGGCCATCCTGGGTAAAAGTAGCTTCATTGACAAAGGAAGAATGACCACGGAATTCCTTTAGGGTTTTCCCAGATTTTAAACCATGAATCCTGTCAGACAACATAGGTGGAAATGAGTGAGCAAATTCCACTCAGTAACCAAGTAGGTGCAGGATGTTATTGCATTACACAAACAATAATCAACACTTTCATGATGCTAAGAGCTGCAGGAAAAGGGGTTTGATGAGGATCCTCTTGCCTGTTAAGACTACAACAGTGTTTGAGTATTTTTCTAGAATATAATTATTCTAAGATCCTTAGATCCTATCCTGCAATTAGAGAGAGGAGAAAAGAGAGAGAGGAAAAAGGAGGGTATATTCACCTAATGCCTAAAATAACCCCTAAAAAATTGTAACTATTGGGTTAACATCACTACCCAACATGTCTTTACAGAATAATTGGAATTAAGACTCCTCAAAAGGTGCAGAGCTGAAGTATAAAAGGCAAGTGATATTAAAAAAATTACACACCACCACCAAAAAGACAACAAAAAATTCCAACCAAACCAACCCCAAATATCTTCCCCTATATCCATATAGGATTTTCCTCAAGAGAAGCACTGGGATCTGGAAACCCTGGAGATTTTGAAAACTCAGCTGGACAAGGCTCTGAACAGCCTGTCCTAACTGAAAGGTTGGTTGTGCTTCGAGAAGCATAGAAGACTAGAGACCTCTACAGGTACCTTCTCAATTACGCTATTTAATAGTTAAAACTGCTTAACGAGAAAAGTCTGTTTTCTTTTCTCCCACACTGTAGCTCACACATTCTCAGTTTATTTACCTGATTGTCTGATCAAAAGAAGCACTAAGAATTTGGCTGCTGTCTTTGGAGAAACTGAGGCACGTAACACCTTTACTGTGAGCTCTTTCAAATCTTCTCAGACACTGACCACTCTGGATTTTCCACACCTGAAAAGGAAACAGCGAACAAGTGATTACTTGTTATGAGATCACATGAGCTTAATCAGAGCCAGACAGCTGTTTCTGATCCATGTTAAACTTCCTTTCAGTTTTTACAGAATGGGAACATTACTGCTATTGCAAACCAATCCTTTTGGTCACCACCTCCCCCAACACACCATACAAAAAGATTTGTACCTTGATCTTTCCATCTTGTGCTCCAGTTGCTAGCATTTCTGTATCTCTGCTGAAGCACATGCACAGCACTGCATCGTCCATCATCATGAAGTTATCTTGTGCCTGATACTTCAGATCCTAAACAAAAGGAGAAGATTCATCAGTCAAAGTACTGAAATCAATGAAATCTATTTTAAGGCAAAGTGCAAAACTACCAACAGTTTTAACTTCAGTTATACTTTAAAACTTACTGTAAATCAGACTTCATTGCCTTGTAATACAGGGTACTACCACGGTTACCATTTTAAAGGCAACAGAGTAGTGCAGGAAGGTAAAAAAGTTATCAGAGAGAGAAATCTATGACAAACTAAACTACACCCACATAAATATTCCAGGCTGATATTTGAATCACCTAAACAGACAATCTTCTCAGGTTCACAGTCCCTAAGAAATTAAACAATCCCAAAGAATATAAATCCAGGCACTCTGACAAGACAGAGTCAACTCTGTGTGGAATAAGGAGTAACTTACCTTCCTAATCTTTCCAGTAGTGAAGTTCCATACTTCAATGAAGCCATCAACTGAGCCAGTAACCAGATACTGTCCATCTGGAGAAAACCGAGCACACTCCACATGTGACTTCTGCCCGAACTGTTTTTAAAAAGAATATAAGTAAAGCTTAATAAGCAACATGAAAGACTCAACTCGTTAAAACAAAACTGCAGTGTCGTTATGATGGTAAAAATACAGTTATCTTAATCACAAATACCATAAGCACCCAAATTTACTAAAAGACCTAATCTCAGACTCCCATGAAGAAAAGTCTTCTGATAAGATAAGGCATGGAAAAGGATGGAAAAAACACAGGTGTAGAGGGTGGGGGAGGGGAACTACTTACAACAAAGTAAAAAGAAGCGTTCAGAAGATTTCCTCTTATCTCCCAACATAAAACACACAAAAGAAAAAGCAGCAGAAACACACAAAAGCAAACATTACCTTAATATGCCTGCTCAGCTGCGTCGGGAACTTCTCTTCCTCTACATCTTTCACAGCTGCTTTGCCCCTGAACAAGTCAATCGTCATTCCAGGAGGAAGCAGGCCCTGGTGCTGCTGCCATTTCAGCGCCTTTAGAGAAGATGAAAGACAGACCATTAGCTACAAGTTAACACAGATCTACTACATAGGAAACACTGCATGTACCAATGAATACGTTCTGAGAATCAGAAACGGCTGAAAACACATCAGGAACGTGTATTATAGAATGTTATTCTCGAAGTGCACACTGTGCTGCATATTTATTCTACTGGTAGAAATCTACTGCTAGAGTGATGACTTTTTCTACAACTTCTAAATCGTTGCCACACAGGAAGAATTTTTCAAACTATACCATGTCCAAACTTTTATAACTACACTTTTCATAACTAGTTTTATGCAGCAACAACCTAAAGACATAGCTACTAAAATATTTTTCAATACTCACCTGCCCCAACAGTGCCATAAGACGAGACGGAGGCACCACACTGACCTCTCCCGCCAAAGCTTGTGCAATAGCAGCTCTCCGTTTCTCTTTGCTACTCCCATCTGGGTATGCCTAGAGAAAAGATTTTTGTTAGGTTAGTAGTCCAAATAATTTTTTTTTCTCCAAAAAGAACTCTGCTGTTCTGAAATTGAAAACCCTTCCATGTAAGTTTTCTTACAGGCCTCCAAAAGAGCTATTCTCTTTAATACCAATCTTAAAAGCAAAGAATCACCAAGGTTGGAAAAGGTCTTTAAAATCACCCCCTTAACTAAGTTAACTATTAACCTAACATTCTCTCACAAAAACTTTAGACTGATGTAAGCAGTCAGAAACAACGCCTTGCTTTTACTATTATTACATAGCACTGTTTCTGTTCACACAACGTGCATTTTCTTCTGCTGCCTACACAACACTAAAAAAGCGGCAGAGGTCATCCTGTGGCAGGACACAGGGCCAAAGCCCCAAACTCCCAACCACAGCACACTTCAAAACCACTGCTCTGCTGCCTCCCCATGAAGTGTCATGCACTACTTCCCAAACACTTCATAGAAGGTGTAAAATCATCAAACTGTGAAACTGCACATTCTCACTTCCCAAGAGAAGAAAAAAAGCAATGCCCGTGAACCATCAGCAGCTTGTAACGATGCTGAGGGTCACGCAGGAAAGGCCTCTAAAGAAACACATAACGTACCTCTCGAGGATCAAAGTAAGACCTGGCCAGAAGGTTTTCGAGGTGGATGTAGCGCTCTGGCTGAGTTTGTTTCAGCATGATCATGGGATCCGTTTGTCTCAGCAGTGACCTCGCAGCACCCAGTTCCCGGAGCTCGATCAACTCCAGCACAACCTGCACCCAGAGACAAATGTCTGCATCAGCAAAGAGTTACTGGAAAACACCACACACAGGCTCCCAGACGGACTAGAAGCGTCCGCAGGAACCCCACGCTTGCTCACCTGCTCGTAGAGATCAATGAGGGTCTTGTCGGGCAGCTTCAGAGACTGTATGGCCTGCAGCACCGTGTCCCAGTGCCCACTGTTGATGTCTGCCACGAAGCTCTCAATGCTGTCCACGGTGTTGAGAGACACGGTGGTCTCCTCCTGAAGGGTGGCGAGCGCCCGGTGGAGGCTGTTTTCCTTCAGGTATTGCATGATGAGTCGGATCACGCTGCGGAGAGAGCACAGCGCACGGTCAGCCGGGCACCGGACACACGGGCCGCCCTCCCGGGCCGCGGCGTGGATAGCACCGCCCGCAACCCGCGGCCCCCTCACGGCCCCGGAACCGCCGAAACCGACGGGTATCGCCTCCCTT
>JANPWX010019824.1:256291-302170 GCA_024734555.1 Trochalopteron elliotii | reverse complement strand
CGCAGGGGCCCCGCGGGCGCGACCCTGGCGCTGCGCGGGTGGAATGCAGAGCGCCGGTGTTCCCGCTGGCTTCCCACACAGCCGGGAAGTTCCAGCCGGCCAGCGGGAGCCGGCCGTGTGGCCAGGTGGCCAAGAAGGCCAAAGGTATCCTGGCCTGTATCAGCAATAGTGTGGCCGGCAGGATCGGGGCAGGGATTGTCCCCCTGTACTCGGCACTGGTGAGGCCACCCCTCGAGTGCTGTGTCCGGCTCGGGGCCTCCCGAAGCAGGAAGGACACTGAGATGCCAGAGAGCAGTAGAGCTGCTGAAGGTGTGGAGCACAAGCCGTTGGAGGAGCGGCTGAGAGAGCTGGGGTTGTTTAGCCTGGAGGAAAGGAGGCTCGAGGGTGACCTTATCACTGTCTAGGACTCCCTGAAAGGAGGATATAGTCAGGTGGGGATTGGCTTCTTCAGGCAACCAGTGACAGGTCAAGAGGACATGGTACCTCGAACTACACCAGGGAGTGTTCACGTCAGACATCACGAAGAATTTCTTTACGGTAAGGGTGATTAGACTGAGAAGGGCTGCCTGAGAAGGTGGTGGAATTACCATCCCTGGAGGTGTTTAAGGAAAGACTGGATGTGGTACTTGGTACCGTGGTCTGGTTGCCAAGGTGGTGTTCAGTCATAGGTTGGACTCAATGATCTCAGAGGTTTTTTACAACCTAATTCTGAGATTCTACCCACTGCCATTCATTCATAGGGATCCCAGAAGAGTCCCTGTGGTGACAGAGGCATGGCAGGTCAGGCATTCGGACAAGGGCACACAACAGCTCCTTTGGGCACCTGTTTCTTTGCATGTACAGATTTGTAGGTGCAAGTCCAGGGTGTCACTTGCAGTTTGCAAGCCTTAAAAAGCCATTATGAGCACTGCATCTCAAGTGTGGTCATGTGTGAAAGAATGACAGTGCACAAAGCAATATGAGTAGGGAAATTATTAGTATGTCACGGTTGCTCTAATTACAGACTAAGAATTGGAAAAATTATGCTCTACTGGCCAGAGCCCTACGGTGGAGCCTGGATGAGCATGAGAAGACAACTCGCCTTGAAACACAGTTATGGTGTGTCTTGGTTTGAAAGACAGGTATCTGTTAAGGAGGGGCAGGGCCTCCCTTCAAATTATTGTAATTTAGAAAATTAAAGGGGCTTTCAGGCAGAGGTATGGGGATAGAAATAACAGTTCTTTACTAGTATGTATAACAAAGGCAAACAAACAACAGCAACAATAATAGTAACAAAACCAGGAAAGCCGAGGGGCTTTGTTTCACAAAGTCCGGGGCAGTCCAGTCTCTTGGGACTCCGAGAGCACCAGGCTGGAACGGTGGAAAAATCCCGAAATGGTGGACGATCAGAAGCTCCGTGGTGTTAGCTGGAGCGTGAGGGGCGTCCCGACAGGGCAGGGGGTGCAGGGCTACAGAGTAGCAAAAAACCTCAAAGCAGCGGCTGCGGGACAGGGCCGGCCCAGCAGGGCAGGAGAAGGCGAGCTCAGCGTTCCGGGGCACACGAGCAGATGATGGGAGATTTCCTCAGGACCGACCCGGCTGGGACAGCGAACTCCTCCCGCAGCAAGCAGCAGCCCGTGTCCTCTCCTATGCGATGCTGAGAGCGAGAGAGCTAAGTTTCCCCCACCCTGTCCTTATCTCCCTTTCCCGACTTTTGGCCCCCTCTTTGTTTTGGTCAAGCACTCTTAAGCACCCAGTACTTAGTCTCCTAGTAACTTATGGGGAAAAATTCCTTAGAGTAAAAAAGGAGCAAAGCTAACCCCCGGCATGGTGGCTCTGGTAGTCCATCCCTCCTGCTTGGACTCTGACTGAGGCCAAAAGTCTTGTAGCCCTGGTTAGTGCTACAAGATGAGTAAAACTCACTGTGACCCTCCTGGCTGCACATAAGCTTCCTTGTCAGGAAGAGAGGCTCCTTGTTCCCTGGGCAGCACCAAGATCATGTTAGCTGCTCGTGGCTTTCTGGCATGCAGCACTTCCCACCTGCACCCAGTGATCCAGGGATACCACCCAGCCCCATACCAGTGCTAGACTGCCAGTACATGGGGACATGGAATCCACAGTATCGGCCCCTCTTGGATGGATTTTTTCTTGCTGTTTTTTCAGGCATGTCCATTTTGCTAGATGAGCCATGGAAAATACAGCCGTGTGTGAGAAACTTCCTCCCTTTGCCAAGGAAAGCTGTTCTTTGCTGTCTCTGTCCCCAGAGTACTTTAGAAAGTAATCCAATAGCATGAAGTTGAAAAAACAGTGAGTGAGGTACATGGCTAACGTTCAGCATTCTATTGTTTCCTCTCTGTGATCCCAATTAATTTTTTTAACTGCTTTTAGAGAGGTGCAGGGATTACTTCAGGGAAGTATTGTGTAATTGCTCCAGGCTTATTTGTTTTCAATGACAGGTATATTTATGTTGTCTGAAGGTTGTTTTGAAAACAAGTCTGATCCAGACTCTAACAAAGTAAAGCCATAAAATCTGAAGATGACAGCTATTTTTGTGCTGGCAGCACATAGGAATCCGGCTCAGTTCCTCAGTAAATTCAGCTGGTGCTCTCTTGCTGTTCTACCTCCAGTGTTAACGGCCTCTAGCAGGAAAAACCCAACAGGCAGGCTACCTGGTCCTGAACTGTCCCAGTCCTCAGGATGGCATTTTTCTGAGAGGTGAATCCAGGAACATGCTAACAGACTGGACACATGCTGGTTTACTAGCCCTTCTGGCCCTCCTTCCCTGATGGATGCAGAGGGAGGTGGACACCCCAGGTAAACTTTCTTGTGCTCTCCATGAACTCCATCTGAGAAAACGGTCCCAATGCTCCAAGTGCTATGCAAGCACACAAAAATCAGGCTAGACACAGCTACAGCCAATCTGATCTGACACTGGCAGCAGTCCAGTGTCTGTAGACCTCCAGAGATCCTTCCAGCCAATACTCACAGGATGCCAGCCCTGGCAGAGCATTACATAAAGGAAGGAGAGGTTTCCATTTTATATTTTGGCACCATTGGGAAGTGGATGCAAAGAGAAATAAACAGTCTTGATGCAATTAGGCAGCACAGTTATCTGTAGCACACTGGAGCTGACTTCAGTCCTCATTGGTCCCAGGCCCATTCTTTAAATGGGAGGTGAGCAAGCACCTTGGAATCAAAATTTTTAAGGCAAGATGTTTACCTTTTGTTCTGGCAGAAAATTTAATAATTTTTTTTTTAATTCCTCCTGATTCAAAAGCAGTCAGTTTCCTGCTTACCCCTCCTTCGTGCATCCTGCTCTCTTGCTTCTCTGGGAGAGCAGCTTGAGCAGCCAGCCAGGAGTAAGTTGTGCCTTATGCCAACCAGGTCACCAGTCTGCACTGGCTGTGGAGCAGGATCCATGAAGCTCCATGATCCATGAAGGATGGGGTCCAGAATCACAGCCTACCCTACCTCCATGAGGACATCACATTCCCTAGCAGTCAGACATCTGACTTCATGTGCAGCTGTCTGCTGCCTCACAAGCTGCCAGGCTTGTTTTCTATGCATCAGAGCTGTGCTGTGACACCAGAAGGTCACAAAAGCTTACAGTGACAATGATGTCCTTTCCCTGCTCTCTGAATTACTCTGGTGATCTACAGTGAAGTTTGGCTGTTCTCAGCTTTCAGGCCACAAAGCCAGAAATTAGTCCTTCCATCGAAATGCATTTACTGTACATTCAAAATACGATGCACCTCTCTGAGGCCAGTCTCTTGAGAGAGGCTGTGCAGGGGAGAGACATGTGAATTGCGATTGATGTGTGGTTCCAGAGAGTTGTTAAACCTGTGTGCAAAACAAAGTTTTATTTGTCGTTGATGGTGAGGCAGACCACATGCTAGGCCACATGAAGAGACACAGATAAAAGGACATTGTTATCTCTTCTTCTGGGTATCCAATAGGGAAGGATGTGGAGAAGCTAGAGGGGGACTAGCAAACAGCTGCAAGGCAGGAAAGGCATGGAGCACATGGTCTGCTGGCAGGAGCTGGGCTTGGCTTGCTGGATGAGGTGAGGCAGGAGGGAGGTTTAACATCAGTTTGTAATTGCTGGAGGGGTAATTCCAAATGGATGAGGGCTCTTTGGTAGCCTCAGCTGACCCAAGGAGGGGGCAGCAGACACATATCTCTGGAGCT
Source organism: Trochalopteron elliotii (assembly GCA_024734555.1). Lineage (NCBI taxonomy): Eukaryota > Metazoa > Chordata > Aves > Passeriformes > Leiothrichidae > Trochalopteron > Trochalopteron elliotii. Next base: position 298,003 of record JANPWX010019824.1, on the reverse strand, counting down.
GTTAGCTGCAGTCACCAGCGGTTCTGGGGCAAGCACCAGCGAGGTAGGGACATTGGAGAGAGGGGGTTTTAGTTGTGGAGACATTCTCTGTCCTGAAGACTGGATTTTAATTGTGGCCACAGAAAGCCTGGAGGGGGTTGGGAGAGCCTTGTGTCGGTGGGGCTTGAATTGAAATATTTCCCCCTCCCCCCAAGAGCTCTGGTGATGCTGGGGCCCTGCAAACTATGGACCACACTCTGGCTTCATCCGACCCTCAGCAGCACAGCAGGGAAGGATGGTAATTTAGGCCAGTCTCTGAAAGATACCCAATGAAATGTATCTTGGACTAATTAGGCCTTAGGGCTCAGGAATTCAGTTCCAGTTGCCTGGCCTCTGTTTTGACCCCTCTTTCCTTTGAAGTTCATAGAGGAGAGGGGAAAGGAAATGAGAGGAGAGGCCCTGCTTTTCCTGTAAAATGCCTCATTCCTTATAAAATCGTTTGGCAAAAATCTCTTTCAGCTGGACAAGCTGAATACTTTAATACATGCCTGCAGTCATTTTCCACCCTTGTCTCAATTCCCCTGGCTGCTCCGTCACTGTTCTGCATCCGTAAAACTGTAGGCACACAGACACAAATACTTCTCAAAGTGGTAGTAGAGAAGATCTGCAAAGCCATGTTAGAGAGACTGAGCTGCAGCATCGTGTTATTTCCTGGGCCAACTGGAAGTGCACAGCACTGTGCAGTACAGTGGTGCCTGGTCCAGCTCAGGTCTGGGTTTTGAGACCTTTCTTCCAGGCCAGCCTGCTGGGATACAGTTTCCCACCTTTCCCAGGCTGTGGGAAAGAAGAAGAAACCACACTGAAATCCTCACTTCCATGCTAGCTTTCATGAGGAGGAAAGCAGCCCAGGGATGGTGAGGGAGAGGCACATAGTGTCTCAGATATGTCCTAGGCACTAGGGATGTTTCAGAGCACAAGGGAGCCCAAACCTCCAAAGGAAGGCAGCTGTATTCCCTCTAATACCAAATTTCCAGGAGGTCTTAATAGGAAGGCATCTCTGGAAGTCTGCAGTTCAACTCCCCAGTCCAAAGCTAGATCAGGTTTTGTTCGGCCGTGTTGAGTTCTGAATACCTCTGTGGACAGAGACCTAATCTCCCAGTCATATCACCCTCAGTGGAGGAATTTTTTCATGCCAGTTGGAATGTCCCATCCTGAAGCATGTTATCTGTTTCCCCATGTCCTGTCCTTGCCTGCCTCTGGAAGAGTCTGTCTCTGTTTTTCCCATGACCACCTTTCAGGATGTGGATGACCCCTGTGGGAACCCCCCAGTTGTCTTCTCCTGGCTGGAGAAGCTCAGTTCCCTCAAAATCTCTTCATGCACCCTGTGCTGCAGCCTCATCACCACTCCAGTGGTCGCTGCTGAATTCTTTCCAGTTTGTCAGCGTTTTCTTTGTAGGCCCAAACTGCAGGATGCAGTAGTGAGAATGAGTCTTCAGCAGCATGAAGTGCTGAGCAAGAATCACTGCTCCTGTGCAGAAATTGATGAGTTTCATTCTGGCCCATTCCTCCACCTGCTGAAATCTCATCAGGTGACAGACCTTCCTCCTGAAACACAGTAACCAGTTGATATTAGTTATGGGCTTTTTCTAATCTCTACTTGTGATGGGTTGAAATCCCCATTCCACCAGAAGCCTATGCAGTGGGTTGGCACAGGTCCTGAGAACTGCCCAGAGTTTCCATCTCTCTTGGCCAGGGATCCAAGGAGAGCAGTAAGAACTACTATTTCCCTGCAAAGTGGCCTTACTGCAAAAGGTGACTGGTAGAGAGTGTATTTAGAGCTGGAGTCATTCTTACTTCTTCTTTTGAGAGGCGAAAGGATGGCCCAAGTGTGGTCAGAGATTTTGTATGCCTACATTTAGTGCCCACCTGCAGGTCTTATGCTGGGAGTTTTCATATCCTGTTTCATACCAAGCCTCCCCCACAGCTGCAGGGAGGAGGACCGAATCCAGCTGCAGTGGGGGCTGAGCTCTGGTATGGGTAAACAGCTGGTGATGTGAAGCCTCCAGCTTGCCTCATGCTCTTCACATTTGCCTAGATGGGGTCTGCAGCAGCATATAAACGGCTGTGCTCAGACTGCCCATTGGCTTCATCTGAGGTCATCTACCCAGCTGACTCCTGGCTTGAGCATCTTGGAGGCACTGGCGCCTTCCCCAGACTGCAAGGAGCAGCTGTAACCAGCTGACCTGAGGCTGGTTAGGCATTACTTTGTGCAGGTTGATTTTCTACTGTTTGCAGTGAGGGGCATGGGGAGATGCAGCACAGCTTGAAGATGGTAGGTAGTCACTGGGGTTCTCAGAGAGGACAGCTTCCAGGTAGGGTTTCCACATGCAGTTAGCAAGCAGTGTCTGCAGAAGCCATGTATGCAGCTATGCACTAGTGCAGGGGCACTTGTAGGAACATCCGTGGACGGCAGGGAGAGGGAACTCTGCAGACCTGAGACATTCTAGAACACGTGGTTTTATTGCAAGGGTCGTGGGTAAAAGGGGTCTGCCTTCAGCCACCAGCCTCGGCTGAAGGGAAGTCCCAAAGAGAGAGGGAGAGAGAGAACAAGAGGATAAGGGGTAAGAAAGGAGAGAGCAAGAGATCCAGAGAGAGGTGGCAGGGGTCAGAGCCCAGGGGGAAGAGCTAAGAGAGAGCTAGGGAGAGGAAAAGGGCCAGCGAGAGCAAGAGAGGAGGAGAGTCAGAGCGTGAGGTCTTTGTTACAATACATTATATCTCCTTTTGTGCTTAATATTCTAATTTACAGTGACCAACCAGTACATGACACAAAACCCTATAGAATCTACATACAGCCTATAAGAACTACTACATTACCATACTGTGTTATATTTTAAACTCTAAAAACTACTCTTTAGACTATTCTCTTTTGCTACATTGACCTTTGGCTTCCTTAGCCAGCAGAAGGGTATTGTTCAATCAAAAGGGATTCTCCTTTAGCTAGCTAGACTATTGTTTTCGGGTTATATAGTAACTAAGGCTCAGTATCCTACAACTCAAAGCAAGCTTTCATTTCTATTTCGATTTTAGGTTTCATATTTTCAGAATCTTTTGCTAAGCAATCATATTTATAAGGTTTCCCTGATTCATCTTCCCCAACAGGCACTGGATACATTAAACCAATAGAGCCGCAGGCACCCCTGCACAGTTTTCACAGAGGTAGCTGCTGTGTTTCTAATCTGCATAGTTTTGAATCCCTAAACCAGCTTGTGATGTGAGGACAGACAGGGTGCATACAGAGCACAGGGGGCCTCATGAAAGCAAAATGTGGCATGGTGTACTTTGGCTGTATTGTCTTGGAGGGGGAGAGCATTCTACAGACATATGTTAGAAGCTGGATTTTCCAACCCATTTGAGTGATTTTAATGTGTGAGTCATGTCAAAACTGCTTCAAGGTTAGGAGTGAAATTAGGCTGAAAATATGTTATTTACAGGCAGAAACTGATTCAAGACATTTTTCATTTTTAAGGACTGTAAACAAGGGAGAACTGTGAGAAAACTAACTTCTGTGTAAATGTAGACTAATCACGAGTAACGACACTCCCTGGTGACGTTTGATAGGATTGAGTATATTTAACTTGCAGGCTGTGTTACACTTCCAAGCTGTAATCTTGGGCAAGGCCCTTGGATGCTTTTACAAATTAGGCAAGAGGCAATAAAATGAGCAGTAGAAGTAAGGAAGGGACAGGAAATGGTGTTTGTGGGTTGGCAGGCAGCAGCCATTCTTCAGGGCTAGCCCCAGTCCCAGTCCTTGCCTTGAGTTCATCAGCATCAGCAAGACAGTCTGCTCTCCAGGAGCAGTGGTCTCATTGCTCTGTCACCAGCATGAAATGCTTTTTGCCTGTGATGGGGCTTGGCTTTGGAGAAAACCAAACTCTCTGACAGCATGGTGAGGCCAAATCTACGCCCAGTTTGCAGACTTGTAGGGCTGGGCTTTGATAGCACAGACTGGCCACCATGCTGCCCTGTGCACCATGGCAAGAAAATATTCCAGTAGCTGGAATTTCTTGTTCTTGCAAGAGCTCTCCCTTCAGGCTGTTCTTCCCCGGTACTCCAAACAAAAGCAGTCTCGGTGCATCAAAATGTCCAAGCAGCTTGCCCTTCATTTGGCCATATCTCCACCTCTGGGTGTTTCTTGCGAGGTTCAGTGCAGGAGACCAGCTGCTGCCCCTTAGGATGGGCAGCATCCAGCTGGAGAAGGATGCTTTCTCCCAGATTAAAGGAGTCCACAACAACCACTGCTCCTCTCACTCATTTGTGTAGAAGCCTGCCAGGGAGGAAACTCACCAGGCATTTTTTCTCAGATGGCAAGAGAGGGATGGGCTGACAGGAGGGACTGGCTCCAGGACAGAGACACTCCAGCAGCCTGTACTGCTGCTTGGCTGTGGAGGCAGCATGGGAACTGGTGTCCTTCCTGTTGCCATAAAAAAACGCAGAGTGGACAAGACACAGATGGTTGGCTAACATAACCCTTCAACTACAAGTGGTTTGTTTGGTTTTTAATCAATACCTGTAATATCATCATGCAGCAGGGTGGCTGGATGAGATCCCTGGGTATTCTTTCCCTGTCACTGGGTAACACACACACACACCACACACACTTCACAAGGGGCTGAAGTCAAAAGTTTGAGATTCTTGGAAATATCTGCTGGCACCCTCCTCTTACTGTTTCCATAGTCAGAACCCCAAGCCGAGCAGTGGAAGGCCAGCTCCACCTGGAAAAGGGAGGAAAGCCAGCTATTTGCGAAAAAAACCAAAACAGTTGCCTGCAGAATCCCTTTTAAGCCAAGGTGGGAACACACAGCTGCCAAGGTGGGTCAGTTTGCACTCATCTCAGAACAAAGACAAACTTTGCAGGCATTTGCACAGGTAGGATTTTCTTTTATCTGTGCAACATGAGAAGTTCTAGGCAATAGCTAGTGATTTAATCTCAATTGTGTACCACAGACCGTGTTTTACGCTTCATTGAGTAACTTTGTAAAGCACCTTCACCACCGCTTTTATGACCAATTTGTTTCACCTGACTGGTTTCAGACCCCCAGCAGTGCTCCTGGTGGTGGAACCTCTGAGGGGGTCTCTAATTCACACCCCCAATTCAAACCAGCGATGAGTAATTTGAGGCAGCTCAGTTAGAGGTGACAGGGTCTGGAAATGTCCCTGGGGTAGTGGAGGTGGACACCCGGGGCAGCCCCTGGTGCACCTCTGTGTGCACACAACTCCTCCTGCTCTCACCTGTACAGAATAGCAGGGGCTGCAGCTGAGCCCAGGGTGACATGTAAGGCTGAATGAGACACACCAGCACAAAAACCAGCAGGGCCTTCTAAAGGTCTCCTGCCCTGGCATATGACAGGTCTCTTCCCAGAATGATGTCAGGGCAGCTGTGGCTTTGTGCAGCCATGTCCAGGAACCACTCTCCAGGGGTGGAGACCTTCTCCCTTCCTGGTGCATGGAACCTTGGCCTATCCAAATTGTGGCAGCTTTGGTGGTGGATTCCTGTGCTTGCTAAAATGGCAATAAGGACACCTACAATGCCTCCCTATGCTGAGGGTGTCTAAGGAGGCACACCATGCAATGAGTGTTGGCTGTGAGTCTGATGTTTGCACTACAAGGAAAGGAGACCTGTTGGAGACCTTTGAGACTTCCTGACTTGGCTGTGCAAGCCCCTTGAAGCTGTCCTTGCAGTGAGCATGGCTTTGGAGCTGGGCACCTCCAGAGGTTCCCTTCCTACCTAAATTTTCACAGGATTCTGCTGTAATGGCAGGTGTACTTAGGTTTTATTTATTTTCCTCTAAACAAGAACTCATTGAAAACAAATTTGCCATAACAGGACTGCTGTTGAGGTGGGAAAGTTGTACAGAGCCTTTTTCTTCAACTGCCACCTCATAAGAGCTTTACCAAAAAGACAGGTTGCCACCCAGTATCAGTCCTTTGATCACCTGGGGCTTTTTGTGCTTCTTGGCCAAGTCACAGCACCACTCCAACACACAGAGGCCATGGAGCTGGCAGAGGATCCAAAAAAGATCCCAGATGGTTACTGGCATCTACAGGTAGGAACCTCAAGAAAACTTTGGCTCCTATTTTGTACTCATTTTGTTCATTGAGTATTTTTATATTTATTGCTTTTAGTGGAAGTATTTCTTTGCTAGGGAACATAAAACTCAGAAGTGCAACAGCACATGTCTGCGGAAAACAGAAATGTTTTATCTCTCTCTCTGTCTCTCACCACACACACATACATATGCAGATATATACTTACATATTCTTTTTCTGTCTTTTTTACAGTGCTGGAAATAATCACTATGAGGGAGCAGCTGATATGGTGAAAGGTAGAGCCTCGGTCCAGAGGGATATCTCTAAATGGGAGGAGTGGACCACCAGGACTTTTACACAGCTCAGCAAGCAGACATGTCATCAGCATCTGGTACACAGGAGAGAGGGAGGAATAACCCTGAGCATTGGTTCAGAGGGAGAATTGACTGGTGGATAGGACTTGGAGGTAACTGTGAAAAGAACTTGAATATAGGCCAAAAGTAATTCTCATTGTGTATAATGCAAACTGCTTACTAAGCTGTACAAGGACGACCACAGCCAGCCCAGTGGAGGGATGTTGGACACTCTTGTGTAGCTGCAACTCCAAAGAGCTTTTCAAGACAATACATTACTGTGAGGAGAAATGGATAATGCTGCTGGCCAAGTTCAAGATTCTTCCACAGCCCTCTGCAAAACTGCTGAGGTTACAGGTAATCAGAGCAGTGGAAACCTAAGTGTTTAAGCAGGGAGATTGAAGTGTGCATGCATGCTAGCAGAAGACAGCAGGCAAGATGTCTTGCTGTACATTTGGCATGAACTGGAATGAACAATACACAGCCTGCTGGCATGGCCTATTAACTCATTACCTGGATGGGGGAACCATGGGAGCTGTGCCAACGTGCAGAGTACCAGCTGCACCGTCCTTTTTGCTTTCTCCCAGAGCCATCTCTTCCAGCATGCTGGTGAAGTAAAGGTTAGGGTAAGTCTTGCAACACAGCCCGTTGTTTTCTCAGTAAAAATGGCAGGTTTTTGGCAGTGTCTACTGTCCATCAGCTTGTTCTTATGTTTTGCTCCTGCTAGGTGGCATTTTCTCTGAAGGCCTGAGGTCCTTGGCCACAATATATTTCCAGTGTTGCTCTTTTTAATACCACTGTGGTTCCTGCTGTGTGTTTCTTACTATCTCATGTTGCATGAAGCAGGGTTTGCTGAAATGGCTGGAACAGTCTCTGCCCTAAGCTGTTGGTGTAGCAGCAGCCACTGCTGAACACTAACAGAGTTAAACACTAGCAGAATTAAACACAGCTTATTTCCCCTGAAGGGGGATCTTTATAGCTCTGCCCTTATTTTCTGTTGTAGTCCCAGAAATACTGTAACTCTGACAGCAGGGGTTAGAAATTTGATTTGTTAAGACATTGCAATGGCATTAAGTCTTGGGTTTTTTCAGAGTTTCCTGGATGTTACTGCAACAGGATAATCATTTACTCATGTGCAACCAACGACCACATGGAAGCTGCTCACAAAAGAAGCAGCAGTTTCTTTGCTAACAAAGGAACTCCTTACTGCTTTATTTTTTCAACAAAAATTTCCCAAACATAGTAATTAAATTTATCACTTTGTCCCGGTTTTTGTGTTTATTCTCACTTACAAGCAAGCCCAGTGAGGGGATGGAACACAAGGTTCTTTGGTATTGTAATAAGAGCCTTGGTCTGAAGTTTTTTCTATGGGTAATTATTCTTAGCCCAAAAATGCCAGAATGGTGAAGATTTTTCTTCTTTGGACTCTTTTGTCTAGTGTGTTCACATCACCATAGATGGAATAATTTGGACAAGCTATAAGATTTCAGTTTAATCAGGTCCAGGCACAAATTTTGGTCCAACAGCTAATACAGCAGAACATCAGCAACATCTGTCTCCCCTCTGCACACAGATACAAGAGGACTCAAGAGCTAACCAGGCATTTTATGACAGAAGGATTTGCTTGTACAAGAACCATCTCTCCTTTTTTCCTCTCCAGTCTTCCTCTTGTTCTCCCAAATCCAAATTGGTAACTTTTATTAACATCAGGTCTGAAAAACATTTCTATGTTTAAATGTGAAGACAGATGTGTGTTTGGTTTGGGGGATATTAGTCAACCAGGAATGCATGATCAGCATGAGTAATTAACCACATTCCACACATCCAACGACTTGGGCATCCCTGGGTCAGGATTCCTAGGACCCAGGAGAGACGTGGGGAGGAGTAGACCGGGGAGGAGTCAGCTTCCCGAGGGGAATGAAGTTCTGGTGAGCTCCAGTAGAGCAGTTTGCCCAGGGGCATGTCTGGAACTGAGGAGATGTGGCAGGAAGAAACAGTGGTGCCGAGACATTACGTGGGAGCTAAGCGGGTCTGGAGGACGGGAGGAGGGGCTGGGTTGGGTCTCTGTCCCCGCGTGGGTCTGGTGCATGAGCTGGACCTGTGGTGGAAAACAGGTGTAGAGAGTGCTGCCCGGGGACGGCTCAGCTTGGGTCATACCAGCAGGAGACACCCCAAAGTGAAGGGCCAGAACCTGCTGGAGCCAGACCGCTTTCCTTCTACTGGCATTCTGGAAATGGAGCAGAAAAAACACGTGTGGGGCTTCGCCCAGAGTCGCCTCTGCGCATCTCTTGTTTTCAGGCAGCACCTCCGAGAAGCCAACGGGAAGCGGCAAGAGCGGGGGCGGGGTGCGCTCAGTCTTCCCTAAAGGCTGCACCTGAGCTTAATTGTATTTGGGAAGCGCCCAGGTTACTTTTTCACAGCCTCAAACCTTGGCGTGATGTTTATGTGTCCTTTTCTCTCTCCCTGCACCCTCACATTTGCAGATGATTCACTGGTCCCTTGCCAGAGAGAGCAAAGACTAAAATAATCGGATGTTAATGATCCACCTGCAGGCTGGACTTTTGCAGCCGCTGTGAACTAATTCTCTTTCTTGGTCTCATCCCCAGACGGTGAAATGGTGTTATGTCATCTGACATCGTCTGTTGTCCCTCGTTTGTCTCTCTGGGGAAGGCACCAGGCTAAATCATGAGACCCTCTCTCCTGGCAGGTTTGCTGTGGCTGATACCTTCAGCCACCAGAGAACAGTCACTCTGTAGGACTGTTAACCCTGCACCTTTTAATGGCCGAGCCCAGAGAGTGGTGGTGAATGGTGCTGCATCCAGCTGGCAGCCAGTTAACTGTGGTGTCCCCCAGGGGTCTGTGCTGGGGCCAGTTCTGTTCAATATTTTTACTGATGACATAGATGAGGGTATTGAGGCTTTCAGGAGAAAATTTGTAGATCACAATAAGCTGGAAGTGTGTGTCCATCTGTTGGAAAGTAGGAGGGCTCTGCAGAGAGACCTGGAATGGTTGGATGAATGTGCAGAATCCAGTAGGATGAGGTTTAATAAGTCCAAGTGCTGCATTTTGGTCCCATGCAATGTTACAGGCTGGGGGTGGTGTGGCTGGACAATGCCCAAGCAGAAAGGGACCTGGGGGCACTGGTGATGGCAGCTGAACAGGAGCCAGCTGTGCCCTGGTGGCCAAGAAGGCCAAAGGCATCCTGGCCTGTATCAGGAATGTGTGTGGCCATGGTGTGGCCAGCAGGAGCAGGGGGGTCATTCTTCCCCTGTCCTGGGCACTGGTGAGGCCACACCTTGAGTGCTGTGTCCAGTTCTGGCCCCTCAGTTTAGGAAGGACCTTGAGATGCTCAAACACGTCCAGAGGAGGGAACGAGGCTGGTGAGGGGCTTGGAACACAAGCCCTGTGAGGAACAGCTGAGGGAGCTGGGGTTGTTTAGCCTGGAGAAAAGGAGGCTCAGTGGTGACCTTATCACTCTCTACAATTTCCTGAAAGGTGGCTGTAGTCAGGTGGAGGTTGGTTTCTTTCTCCAGGCAGCAACTGACAGAACAAGAGGACACAGACCTAAGCTGCACCAAGGGAAATATAGGTTGAAATTAGGAAAAAGTGTTTTACAGAAAGGGTGATAAAGTACTGGAATGGTCTGCCTGGGGAGGTGGTGGAGTCACCATCCCTGGATGTGTTTAAAAAAAGACTGGATGTGGCACTCAGTGCCATGGTTTAGTTGAGGTGTTAGGACTGGGTTGGACTTGATGATCCTGAAGGTGTCTTCCAACCTAGTGATTCTGTGTGACTCTGTGTGTAATCTTTGCAGTGTTAAAATAGCATGAGTGATTTATGCTGGGACATCACAGAATCATAGAATGGTTTGGGTTGGAAGCAAACTGAAAGATCAATCCTGCTGCCTATCCCCCTATCCCAGCCTCTCCAAGGCAGGAACATCTTTCCCTATACCTCATTACTCAGAGCTCCATCTAGTCTGACACTGAACACTTCCAGGACTGGGGCTTCCACAATCTCCTTGGGCAACCTGTTCCAATTCCTCACCACCCTCACAATAAATAAATTCTTCCTAATATCTAATCTGAACCTGCCTTCTTTCAGTTTAAAGACATTTCCTCTTGTCCTATCACTATGTGTTCTTGTAAAAAGTCCCTCTCCATAACTCTCGTAGCTCCTTTAGGTACTGGAAGGCTGTTACAAGGTCACCTCAGAACCTACTCCTCTTGAGGCCAAAACCCCAACTCGCTCGGGCTGTGCTCATAACAGAGGCATTCCATCCTTCTGATCATTTTGGTGACCCTCCTCTGGACTCACTCCAGCAGGTCCATGTCCTTCCTGTGCTGGGACCCCAGAGCTGGGTGCAGGGTTCCAGGTGGGGCCTCACCACAGCAGAGGGGCAGAGTCCCCTCCTTCCCCCTGCTACCCACACTGCTTTGGATGCAGTCCAAGACAGGTTTGGCTTTCTGGGCTGTGAGTGCACATGGCAGGGTCCTGTTAAACCTCTTGTCAACCAGCACCCCTTTCTTGAGTTGCAATACCAGATGTAACCGAAAGTCTGTAATTTATTGCCATCTGTTGAAACCGGCTGGGGAGATGTTTTTCTTTTTCTCTTCCATGACCCATTCCTCATAACTCTGGGGGGGAAGGGGAAGGTGTCTTCTGTTAATGGGCCAGCTGTTAAAACCAGGTGGGGCAGAGTTCTTATCTCTTCCACCACCCATCCTTCCTCCCCGGGGATATCTGCTGTTAATGGGCCATTAAGGCTCACTGCATGACTGATAGAATTACATCATCCCATCGTGAGATGCTCCACCCAGCCAAGCATTCCAACCTGGATAAAACCTGAGATTCAGAACACCAAGGCAGCCTATTTCCACTGGATTCCCAGAGGAAAGACCAGACCAATCTCAGCACCACTGGACCTTCAGAGAAAACCACACCCTTCTACAGGATCATCTCTGCTCCAACAGAACCACATCTGTCACTCCAGGAGGGCTCAATTGAACTGCTCCCAACACCCTGAACCAACAGGGTGTCAGGTTGTATTCTGACTCTGTCAGTGTTTTCTTTTTTGTTTGTTTGCTTTTTTGTACTACTACATTTTTATTTTTAATATTCCTAATAAAGAACTGTTATTCCTATTCCCATATCTTTGCCTGAAAGCCCATTAATTTCAAAATTATAATAATTTGAAGGGAGGGGGTTTACATTCTCCATTCCAAGGGAGGCTCTAGCTTTCCCTGACAGATACATGTCTTTCCAAACCAGGACAACCTCTAAGTCTTTTTGCTTGGCTTCAGTCATGGCAGTGGGAGAAAGGGTGCTGGTTTTTGTGCAAGCCACAGTGCTGAATTTAGGGAATGGGGATCTTCCATGGAACATATCCTCCAGAAACTTAGACAACCAGCGAGCTCATACTATCAGGCAGCCAGAAGAAGAAACCAGAAGGGAGGTCGGAGTGCTCTTAACACATCTCCTGTTCAAAGCCAGTTAACCCCAGTGTCAGGCCCAGTTATTCTGATCCTTATCAATTTATGTTCATGGTATCTCCAAGACCAGAGACCCCACCAGCCTTCTGGTACTTGTCTGCATCGTTTCTGCAGGGAAAGCAGCTTTTTCTTGCATCCGAACAGCAGTTTCTCTGTGCCAAGTCTTTGCCCAAATAATGTGCTCTGTGCCCAAATGATGGTAAACACATGCCTTTCCCACATGGCATCCTCTTCCTTGGGCACACAGGGACAGCAGTGAGAAGTGAGGCCACAAAGCACTGTGTGCCTACCAGGAAGGAGTCTTGGGGTGGGGAGGCATCTGTGATTCAGACTGCATGGGGAAGTAACAAGGAAACCCAATACTGGAGCCTGTAGTGAGGTTAGAGCCGAAACAGGAAAAGCACTTTCTGAAGTTGAGACTAGTGACGTTTGCCCTCCTGCTATGCCTACCCACACAGGGCTGGTAGGAGAGATGGTGGCAGGGCTTTCCCACTGTCTCCCACAGGCAGCAGTGCCTCAGTGAGTCTCTACCTGCAGTTTCAGCTGCTGCTAGTGGGTTCAAGCTATGCCTTCCAGGGTGGGATTTGGCCCCCAGCTGACTTTTACACTGGGTGTTAAGGGGTTGGTTTGCAGAAGGGAGTATGATGGCATTTCAGGCATGATGACTATGGTTTCCATAGCAGCCTGAAGGCCTGAGTCAGCACCTCTCTCCTGCTGTGGCTGGGAGATTTGTTCCAGGCATGGCACATGAAAACACAACACTGGGGCAGGCAAGGCTAGTGAGTATAAAGTCTGAGCTACCCTGAGGGCAGGAAATGTATTAAAGAGAGGATCAAATCAGTTTTTCTCACAGCTAAATATGGGGATGCCTTTTGATGAAGGGGGTTGCCTGTGCCCATCTGAAGGATGAGTGCTCTCTTTAGCATGAAGCTCCTTTCAGCTTCTTCCAAGGATATCTGCTTGTGCTCTTGCCATGTGTTGGCTGTAGCTGTGCAAGTGTGCAAAATGCTGTGTCCAGGTATGCACTGGCTCAAACTTCTTGGGTGGCAGTGATGCCTTAAGTTTTAGCTTTCATATTATCCACATTCTGTACTGCATTAGTATATATCTCTGAACTTTATATAAAGTTTTAGCAGATGTTCTTCTCATGGTTTAGTTAGACAAAACAATCTTTTTCCAGCCCAAGAACCAAGGACACCATTGCAGCTTCAGGCCCAAAAAGTATAAATAACAGCAAATTGAGGAGAGCAATCTGGGAGGGTGGGGTTTGATAACCGGAAGCTGTAATTGGATGATTAACCCAATGAAATGAAATGAAATGAAATGAAATTAAATTAAATTTACAGAATATGTAAATGGACCAAAACTTATAAAAGTGTGAAAATGTGGTACCCATTGCCCATCTTGGGTGGGGCCTCAGCCAGGCTCTTGTACTGCCCAAGGTGTATCCTTTGAAACCCTTTTTAATAAATACCTACTTTAGTCCTTTAACACTGTGTAGCCTCTGTTCTAGGTAGCCTCTCAAGGCATCAGCAGGAGAACTGAAGCATTGTTCTCATGGTTCTCTGTTATCCGTTAGGCACAGAGATTACTATTTGTCTTTGCAGCTGCAATTTGAGAGCAGGAGTCACCAGTATGAAGGACTAGCAAGAACCACTCTGAGCTCTTTGTGTCCCACTGCAACTGAGGCCATGCACTGAGCACAAACCTGCAAATTATCATTAGCATTAGCACTGCAAACTCTGCGTTCTGCATCCATGGGAGTCAGAGGGCATAAAACTCCCAGGCAGTTTACCATGAGCACTGGCCTCTGATCATCTGGTTTTAATGAGAACAGTCAGGAGAAAGTCTGTCTGGAAAAGCAAGACTTTATCCATCATGCACCCATCCACATTGGGCCCTGGTGAATATCCTCAGCACTCACCGTGCAGATTTTGGGTGTAAGAAAAGATTCAGTGTTTCTGCTCAGGAAGGCCAAAAGCAAGCCAATTAGAAATGGAGAGACAATTCCTCCTCCCTGGAATGGGAAAACACAGAACTAGTCATTTGAGCACTGTCAACCTTTCTGGCATTCAAGATAAGATTCAATCTTAAAAGTGCAGCAAAATATATTTTCTTCTGATGAATGTGTGAACAGATTCAAATTACCAGCTCACTGTGTCCCCCTGTAAAACTTGGACAGTGACAAATGACACTGTAAGGATGTGGGAAAACCCCCCAGTGCTTCTTTAAGTGCTCTATTTTGAGACCAGTAAGCGCTGTGTAAACACTGGTGTGCTGGTAGCAAGCCGTGTTTGAAACATGAAACTCCTCTGGGAAAGGTCATTTGCTTCCTCTGGGTGCATCACAGGATTGTTAGCAGTAACCAGCTCAAGTTAAGAACAATGTGGAAAAACCTGTCCCATGTCCACCCCTCAGGGCTCATGTCCATCCCCAACCCCCTGCCACCCTTCTTGGCTGTGTGTTCTCTGTCCCTCTCTGCTGTGAAAAAGTTGGCACCTCCTTCTAAGGGACTGTTGCCTGGTTTCACACCTCCTCATGTCCAAAGCTGTGTCCAGACTTTGAACTCCTCTAACCTGCAATCAGTCTTCTTGCCCCACCTGCCACAGAGAATGTCTGTCAGAAGCAGTAACAGAACCTGCCCTTGCTCCAGAACAGCCCAAGTTCCTCTCCTCAACACAGCCACAGCTCCCAGGACTCATCAGCTTTGTTTGTAAATCTCTGTGTGTGCAGTGAAGTGGATTAGCATTAGTGAAGCTAATTTATTTCTTAGAGGTTGCCAAAACAAATGTTGCATCTCAGGCTTTCTCTGCCATAGGATTTTGGTGTGCAGGATTGTGTTGGTTCTCTTCTATGCATTGACTCACAGGACTGGCACTCCTATAATGGGATTTTGACCTTCAAAACTACCCGGATTTGCCTGGAGCTCTGGCACCTCCATAGCCCAGCAGCCTTATTCTTTGTCCAGTGCTCCAGTGCAAGACGTCTCCACTGCCTTTTTATATACAAGGACCTTGCAGAACCACATGTATGAACAGAGACATCCATGATCCTCATGATGATGTTTTGCCAGGTACAGTAGGCCTAGGGTAAGATACACAGAGATGTTGCTCTGTATGTAGTGTGGACCTGCAGTGCAATGCAGTGTTTGGGCAGGAGAGAGAGAGTGTGGGCATGGCCAAAGGTTTTCAGCCTTTGATCCAGTGCCATGCTACCTGGCTTTTTGGGTGGTCTGTGAGCTGTTTCCCATCTCTTTCTGCCCACCCATTTGGGTCAGTCTGCAGTTCAAAGGACTTGCTTTCTTACCTTAAGGATCTTTCATGTGGATGAAGTGCTTCTTTCCGGCTGAAGCAGAAGTTCACAGCCTGCTGGAAGCTTTATAGCAGGCAGACTTTGGGGGTTCCAACAGCAGTGCCTCAGGTGGTCTGGCCTGTAGACATCTGCATGGTCTTTGCTGGCATGAAGTGTGCATTCATTGCCTGTACAACAGACCTTGGTGTCCCTCCTTCAGTCTGTCCAGGATCTAAAAGGTGGGGATGAGTTCTGATGTGCTACAGCATGGCACTGTCCTGTGCATCAGCACATTTTGTGCCTTCTGCTCCCCAGAAACATGTCAGACAAGCCCCCTGATCTGTGACACTGATCTGCTTTTTAATCATGTGAACTATTGATGACATCAGGCTAAGGTTAAGAGCACATCTGCTCAGTTTGGTGCCAACAGCCCTTTTCCCTACCAAGTCCTCTTTGGGTCAGGATGTTCCCTGTGTGCTTGGTTTGCCTTGGTGTCTTGAGGGGAACAGGACACCAACCAGCTGTCCAGGGTTGAAAAGCATACAGCTATGTCCCAGCCCCTTTCCCTGCCTTAATTTTTGACTTCCCAGAATGTGGTTTTCAGCCCAAAGACTACTCTTCCTGCCAGCATACTGAAAAGTAGGCCAGGAGTCCCCTCCCAATCACTGGCTGTTCTCCAAAACACCCATGTTCACAGACTCACCTGTGATTGCATGTCTCCTCCCAACCAATATAGATACAAATGTTATAGTAGGCAAAATGTGAAATACCATATGGTGGCCACCAGAGAGAGCAAAACACGCCAAAGGGCTTAGTAACACTACTGCCAGATCCCTTATGCTGAGCTGCAGTACTCTGGCTATGGGAGGTAGTTTCCCCTTTGGTTTGCACAGTCCTGAAGCCAAGGCAGAGGTTGGGAGCTGGAGCAGCAGGTTTGGAAGAAATGAGCTGCTTTGCTGTGCCACCACTGTTGTGCAGCAAGGTGCTGAATCACAGGGGGCCTGTAAGTGATGGGACAACAAAAACTACATACTCAACAGCTGGCAGACTGGGACACTGTTTCCCCCAGGCACTCCCCCATGTGTCCACATGCGTAGGACAGCCTGTCACACAGATCCAGGGCAAGTGCAACTTCTGACACCAGGCTACTGTTGTATCTTCAAAGATTTCCAGCCTGAAACTGCTGGGGAAAGAAATTTCCAAAACAAGTATTGCTATTCAAGGAATGCAGCAGGGGGAGGAAGTAATCACAACAGAGATAAGGAGAAGTTGGTTGATTTGACAACTGCAAGTTCCTCTGGCTCTGGGCTTGTTTAGGATGAAACTTCAGCCCACCCCCTCTGCCCCAGGTGACACAGTGCTGCCTCATCAGCTCTGTTGGTGGGTCTGGGGAGGCAGCTCTGAGGCAGTTGCAAGGGAAGATAAATACAACTAGAAGGGTCAGGGTGGTAGAGAGGCATCTGTTTCCACTCCACTCTGCAAATGAGCCAACCAAGCTCCTCTCCTTTGCAGCCATCCACTGGGCTTCCTCCAGCTTTTTGATCACAAGGCTTTTTCAGGAAGAGCACATGCAGGTTTCAGGCATTTCTGTGGAAAGCCAAGTAGCTGTACTGCACTATCGCAGGGATTTTGGAGGCTTATCTGCTTTTCTTCCTGTCCTGGGCTGTGTTGCTGTCAGCTGCCAAGATTCCCTGTCTCACCAGCAATCCCCTCAGGACCCAACTCTGTTTAACATCTATCTGAACATGTGGCACTCCACTGGCAGACTGCTGAAGTCTTTGTATAAGTGTTCTGCTGGAAAACATCTGGGGTCCAGGGTCTTATCCCCTCCTCTGAGGGACAAAGAAAAAGCTGCATTGCTCTTGGCTTGGAGTTCAGGAAGAATTTGTTTGCTGAAACCAGATGTCTGCGTCCACTTTTGCTGACCTCACACTGGGGCTTTTGCACCTGACACTTGCAGAGGGGTTGTTCTCTCACTGACAGGCGGCAAGGGATTTGTCAGATCTGAGGTTGATATCCCAGGACTGTGCACATCTGTAGCTTGGAAAATAAGTTATATGAAAAAATAAGTTCACTGGGTGGACAACCTGCAGAGGGAAGGATGGACAGACAGTGCTTGGGCAGGTGGATACAAGGCATTCACCTGGCCATCCCCAACACACTCAAGTGATGGGGCTCATACTGTGGACACAGAAACTAAGGAAATGCCCTGAGTATTGAGACAACACTAGGAATTAATAACTTCAGCCCTTTAAGGTGAAATTATCCACCCAAAGGAATGGCTTCAGATCTGCAGTTCCACCTCTGCTCAGAGGTATGCTCAGTTTTGCGTGTCCACCCTGTGCCATTCAAGCATACTGTTCACATTTGTCATTTTCACAAAATCACAGAATCACACAGAATCACTAGGTGGGAAGAGACCTTCAAGACCATCAAGTCTAACCCATGCCCTAACACCTCAACTAAACCATGGCACTGAGTGCCACGTGCTGTCTTTTTTTAAACACAGACAGGAATGGTGACTCCACCACCTCCCTGGACAGACCACTTTAACTCACTGCTTTTCCAAACTTGCTCAGCACTTTCATCTCTTACAAAACACTTGTGAGTATCTAAAATATAAAATGCAGTTGACATGGAGTCATTCTTCCTGACTCCTGCCAGTGTCCAGCTGTGCAGCCTGAACCCTGGCTTATAGTCTTGTTGCAACATAGAGACACAGAAGTTTCCTGCAGAGTTGTCAATGCCTCCTCCCCAGAGATATACCCAGTGTGAGGGAGGAGCACAGCAGACACTTTACTGACCTAAGGCTAGAGGGGAATATTACAGCTTTCTCCCTTTTGCTGTGCTGTACCTCTGAACAAGACTCAGAGACACTCTTTCCTTCCTGGATGTGCAGCACTAAGTTAATTTCTGTAACACTTCTTGCTCATTTCTGCAGTTTTTTGAATATGCATGCGTCCTTGCATACAGATATACAGACAGCAACCGAGTGCTTTGCCTACCAGGGCTGTGCACAGAAGCAAAAGCTGTCTGATTCTAATGCTGTTACCCATTTTCTTACAGCTGGGGGTTGTATTATCTTTATTAACTGCAGCACAAAGAGCTCATGGTGTTACCCACAGATAGGCTTCAATCTCTCTGCATCACTGCTTTCTGCAACATTGTGAGACCCAAGGCAGACCTCACATCTGACATTATTTGCCTCCAGTTATGTTTCTCTAATTTACTGAAGTTAATTTCACCAAACTGTAATGATTTGGTAAGATCCAGGCCCTCCGGGAACAGAGAGACATTATTTGCCATGCCACCATGTTTCTGCCATCTGCAAACTTCTTAAAGGTTTTGTAACAGCTACTTTCTGAAAGGTCACCAGCCCATTTTTAAACTCTTGTGTCTTTTGTATGAGGCATGGGTCTAACCAATGCATCATGTGATATTAAGTGAAAAAATGCTTTGAGGAAATCCGATTATATAACAGAAACACCATTCCCTTTCTTGGATTGAAGCAGTAATCCTGTACTGCTTGCTTGTTATTCTTTTGTGTTGTTTTTATTCTGGTTTGGTTTGCTTTTTTGTTTTAAGGAAGAAAACTAGGAGAAAATAAGTTTATTTGACAGTGCTGCATGGGTGACTGTGGTAGCAGTCTTCAACCTCTTTGTTGATTCTGAGTGTCAAACCAACAGTTGGATAAGGCGCCAACTGTTCACTTACCCTTACTTCTTCTATCTTCATGGGAATCCTGTGCTGGTTTTCATTATTCTGCAAGGAAAACATTGACCAAATGGAGACTATGTGGGTGCAGGAGCACCAGCAGGAACAAGTGGCAGAAGCAGCCACAGGGCAGAGAGTCATGGATGGCATCTGCATTAGCTGACTACGGGTTCCAACTGCTTTCCAGACCACTCCAACCCCTGGGATGGTCTCAAATATTTGCCAGCCTAAAGCAGGATATACTGAAATACTGAAGCCATTAAAAGTAGTGTTTGGAAGATGAGACCTAAAGCATCCTGATAAAGAGACAAAGAGTAGTGAGTATTTCTTAATGGTTCCCATAAGAGGAGCAGATATGAAGAAGATGGAGAGATAAGAGACCACAATCACCATCAGCTCCTAACAGGTACCAAAACTCAAGACTCAAAAGCAGCACACATTTCCTGAGGTAACAACACAGGAGCCATCATAAGACCTCAGTAGTGAGCGTCCCTTAAACTCTACATCAGCAGTGTCCTTGGACAGACTGTTTGCGTTTTGGTGCTTTCATCCTGGATAGACCACTCAGATGCTCTCAGCTTGAATATCCTTGTGAATAAGAGGCAACTGGCTTAGTTTCAAGATAAGTACTCCCTCTTCCCATAGAGTATCGCAGCAAGCTTTGCTGTGTTGTTGCAAGATGAGCTTTTGCTCTGAGATTTCTGATCTGCTTTTTTGCCATCTGCTGCTGTGACCTGGGGCTCCATGAGGAAGGACATTGCTGCTGCTGGTAACAGCCCCGGCTTCTACACTAGAACAGTGGATGCTCAGCATACCAAGACCCTGTTGTGGGCTGTTATACATGTTGCCAGCTCCTCATGAGTGCCTGGTGTGTGAACTAGCCTGTGGTGCCAGGTGTCTCGTTATTAATGTGTGATGTAAGCACGATAGCAGCAGGGGCCTTGAAAGTTTTGGAACAGGCCAGAAGCAGAGTCTCCAGGACTATAAATAACTCACTGGCAGTGGGTTAGGTGTGCAGCCTCAAAAGCTGGGCAAAGCCTGCGTTAAGTGTTCCAAAGAAAAGCAGCGGCAGCTGAGCAATGAGAAACACATCTGAGCAACAGGGTCAGGCACCTGCTGCGGTGTGGGAAAGCAGCACCTGCCAGTGCTGTGCAGGAAAGGGGGAGGAGGACAAGGGCTAAGAGCTGTCTAGAAGCTCAGACACCTTGAAGAAGTGCCAGGATGCCCAATGTGATGTGATTCTGGGGGCTTCTGTGCCACAGCTGTGGGGCTGTGGGCAGCTTTGCTCCACACAGCTCTGCTCTCCTGGGGACCACATCCAGCTGAGGATGCAAGGGAACTTTGGAGATCATCTGGTCCAAGCCCCCGGCTCACACAGGGCCACGCAGAGCAAATCACCCAGGACATGTCCAGATGGCATTTGAACATCTCTAAGGATGGATATTCTCATCATCTGCCTCGCTGCAAAACCCCTTTGAGCTGGCAATAGTTGGTGCGTGGTGCTATGAGTGTGCCTGACCATAGCTTTTTGTGCCCATCTAATGCTCCAGTTCTCAGCGGCTTTAATATATATGTGTCAATATGTCTATTCATGATTTTGGGCAGTATTGTAATTAACACATGTGGGATAGAGCACTCCCTAGCAAAATGCTTCAAAGGTGGATCAGTGGCAGTGGTTTAGGCATGCTGATTTTCAAAGCAGCTAATTTTGCAGAGAGCAGACTCTCGGGCAGAGCACCACATCAGCCAGTCACAGCCCTGCTGCTTGCAGTAGCCAACACTGACTCTGATATTCAGCAGCCCTTTACACGATAAAGGCCTTCACCACCTCTGCAATCAGATGGCATCCAGAAATTCTCACTGCAGTGAGATCACAACTTGGAGGGATGCTAAATAGATCTCTCCGAGAAATCCCAGTTTCCATTCCTGTTCTCTGTGTTGTCTGGGCAATCCTTGTGTCCTAGGTTACAATGTAAGGTGTGCCCAAATTATGTGTTCTATCACCATACTCATGAGCTGTTGAAACCACGTGGGGCAGGGTTTCCCTTGGCCCCTCCCTCTGGGCTACCTTCTGTTAATGGCCCCATCAATGCCTTGCCCATGACACACAGGTAACCCCCTCCAGGAGCTATCTCTGTTTAATGGGCAGTCAAGGACCCACTGCATGACTCATAGAGTGATATCAGCCCGTTGTGAGATGCTCCACCCAGAGGGAGGAGCCAAGCATTCCCACCTGCATATCATCTGAGATTTGGAACAGCACAGGGAGCCCTCACCCACTGGATTCCCAGAGGACAAGAGCTTCCAGACCTTTCTATGGGATCACTGCTTCAAGAAGACCACCTCATCTGGACTAATTCCACCACCCTAACTAACAGGGTGTTAGGTTGTGCTCGGACTCTGTCAGGGGTCTTTTGTCCTATTGCTTTTTTAAATTTCTTTTCTTTTCTCTTTTTCTTTTTCTTTTTCTTTTTCTTTTTCTTTTTCTTTTTCTTTTTCTTTTTCTTTTTCTTTTTCTTTTCTCCCACCCCCTATTAAATTGTATTTCTGACTTGGAGTCTCTCACTGGTTTTGCTTTCAAACCAGTATGCCTTGTTACATCAACAAGGTGTGCTGAGACCTCGTTTCTCCAGGATTCTTGCTGAGAAGTACCACAATGTTCATGTAAGTCAGAGGTAAACAAAACAGAGTGAATTGCTGCCTCTGTAATTGTGGTTGTTGTAATGGTGGTTTAGACTGATTATGGCAGGGAAGGCTCTCTCAAGGGCTCTTGCTCAAATCCCTTTACTCAAAGCTAGTGCAAATCTGAATTCACACTTTTATGATCACTTAGGGATTTGTCCAGTAGAAGTGGAAGCTGTAGTCTTCCTCCTCCTATTGCTTCAGAGACATCCAACTTGTCCCCTTAGCTTTGTGTTCCCTTAGTTAGACTTAAGTTTGGAAAACCACCAGGCCTGGTAAATATGTGAGGCATATTTCTAGCAGCTGGGTGAGAAAGCAAGTTTTAGAGACACAGGCAGAAAGTCAGTGTTTTCCACCTGAACTGAGCAAAACTTGGCCATTCTGCAGAGCATCAGATGTTACCTGAACTTGACCAAAGAGTCTGACACTGTCTTACATGTCATCTCTAAAAACTGGAGAGACATGGATGCTCCAGTCCTGGAAGTGTTCGGAGTCAGGTTGGATGGGGCTTTGAGCAATCTGGTCTAGGGGAAGGTGTTCCTGCCCATAGCAGGGAAGTTAGAACTAGATGGTCTTTAAAGGCTCCTTTCAACCCCAGCCATTCTATGCTTCTGTGACATTCTGAAGGTGCATCTGTGGATTTGTTTCACCAACATACCCCACCTCACCTATGCCACTGATGTCCTTACACAGCCTTTGCACTTCCTTGTGTCAAGCACATCCCCTGGCATTGATGACTGGTGAGTGGATGCATTAAATTCATGAAGACCCCAGTGCCAGGACTGACCATACCACTGCCTCCTCTGTAAGAACACATCAGTTCTGGTTATACTACAGTCATAAAGACAAAGAAATTTGGACCATGAACAGAAAACTAATCTCTTTTCCCCTCAATGCAGATTTTTTTCCAGTCCTGGTCTCTTCTCTGGCACATCTCACTCTTCCTTGGGCCTACGTATCTCTAAGTATTTCAGGAAGTGGGGAGAATAGTTATGCTGCGGAGACAACATCTTCTCCCACATTGCTGGAACACATGCTGCTCTGGAGTTTTGTGACCCCAGACCCCCTTTATCAGTGCTGCTCTTCCCTGTGAAGACTTGTCAGCATGTTTCCCTTAGAGGGGTCACTAAATCCCATGTGAAAGAGATAACACTGGCTATGATTTTTGATTTTTAAATTTTGTTTCTGTTTCCGATTTCATTTTTGGAAAGAAAACTGAAGCATTTGCTAGGTGGGGTGCTGCTGGAGGCAGGATTTTTCAAACTTTTTTTCGCACAGGAATCTACCCATGTTTTGCATTTTTTGACTAAGTTGTTTCTCTCCCTCTTGAGAGAAAGTTGGAGGTTGTAAAAAACCCACAAAACTAGTCAGTGAGCTCTTAATGTGATTTCCTATGTGCCAACAGTCAGTGGCACCTCCACATGCTCCCAGACATGGGCTTAGCAGGTTTGCCAGCTCTGGGTGGACACAACCTTGGAAAGCTTCACAGCTCCTCCCTTTCTCTCTTGGAGCACAGCAGATGGTCACAGTGTAAACACCATGCCGAGTTCTGATTAGTAAAATATCGTGTAAAGCAGGTTTGGAAGGCATGGGCAACCGGGCCACTCCCTGCTCTTTTCTTGGAAATGCTCTGCAGACTTCTCCAGGCTTGTTGGCTTTGTCCATGACCTTAGTGCAGCAATGTCCCTTCACACAGGGACTGCACTCCTGCTGCTGTACAGGCTCTAGCTTGGAGCTCCTGGGGCCTGGTTTATTGCTGTGTCAGTCACACAACCTGGGAATCACTGACCAACCTTTGAAGGTGTCAGCACCCCCAGCACCTCAGTATGCTGTCCCAGGACTGCATCACCCTCCTTGCAAAGGTTTTTTTCAGTGTTCATCCTGAATATCCCAAGCCTTTCCTTCTGCAGGAAGACTGGGAATTTCACTACAAGTCCTGCTTGATTAAAAAAGGCACTCGTAGCAAAGTAATAAATAAAAACCAAAACAAACAAAACCCAACAAAAACATAACAACAACAAAGCAGCATGTAAGAATTGGAAATACGATAGCCAGCAAAAGAATGTAGTAAACATTGCTTGCTTGGATCCTTAGAGGTGGTATTGAGCATGGCCCAAGTTCCACCTACAACTCAGACTAGAAAGGATCATTAAAGGTAGTACAACAGGACCCTACAGGCATTCTAGAAGTTGGGGAAAATGCACATCCACTGACAGATGGAGGAAACACTGTGGTACTGGACAATATGGAAAAAACCCACAATGATCAGTGGATTTTTGTAGCAACTTCACAGGCAAAGCCTGCTCCCAGATCTCTGCATTCACCACCTTGGTTTTGGAAGTAGGTGGGAAGACCAAATGTGAGGCTTAAGTACTGCTTAGAGCATAGAATAGATGACACTAACCCAGATGAATTACCAGTTCATGTCAATGAAGCCGCTGTCAGCCATGGTGGAATATCACGGCAAATCGGAAAAGGCTGAATAGAAAACCTAGTATGATGTCCATCTTGAGGGAGGGCAAGGAAAAAGATGTGAAACAGCAGTAGTACCTCCATCTTTGTGCAGTAATTACAAAATGTAATTACAAAATTATTATGAGCAATACTTCCATCCTTGGAAAAATCATGGAGCAAGAATTCTTGGAAATAATTTTCATGCATGTGAAAGGCAGGATGGTAAACAGGACAAAGTCCACTGGTCCAGCCTTTGGACTTAACCCAAACCCCTTATTTGCCCCACTTAGCTCATGCACAGTCTAGTGCAGACTTGGGAAGTCAGGTCACCACTGACTCTACAGAGATCTTTGTGCACTCATCTGCATTGCTCGTAGTTACATTTAGAGAAGTGGATGGATATGGAAAACAGGCTTCAGGAGTGGGATTGCTGCCTTGGTTTGACAGAAAATAGAGGTCTCATAAGTGCATTGTCCCTGAGTATATAGACATCCTGCACGTTGGATGCAGTCAATTAAGAACAGATCCAGCCATCAGCAGTGCTGTGCTAAGACACAAAGCAAGAACAAAGGACAAGCATGCCTACTTTAGACTCCTTCCAAGAGGGTGAAAAGATTTAGCAAAGGCCAGCTTAGAACTTTTCTTCCTTTTAACAACAGCTTCTTTCTTTTTGTTGTGGGTTTTTTGGCTCTTTTTTCAGCTCTCTGTGGGCTGGAGAACAGGGAAGTGTAGCAGGGTAAACATGTGGGATAAATGTGAAAAACCTCTACTCCCTCATCCTGGCTCTTGGCAGGCAGGTGGAGCAGGAGGTAGAGAAAGCTCTGCTAGAGCAAATATGGTCTCACAGCAAAAGTAAAGGGATCCTTTACCAGCCACATGCTGATCTGGTCCAGGGAAGCCTTGGTAGCTAGCGGGGAGAAGGGTGAAAGCCTGGTGACACTTCTCAGCTACTGCTTTCAGCAAGGGGCAAAATTTCCACACATGGTTTCTTCCAGCCTCACCCACTCAGGGTGTAAAGAGAAGGAATAGCTCAATACTCTTGAGGGCAGAAGTATTTTGCCCACAGAATACTCCTCCCTTCTGCAGGAGATAGTGGAAGGTTGCTCTCAGACTATTTTTCTGCCTGTAGGTATCAAACATGGAAGCATGAAAAGGTAACACCCATGATTCCTGTGCAACATTTCCGGGTTTGAGAGTCAACAGAAGATGCAACAGGGACCACCAAGCCTGCTGCAGCACCCCAGTTTGCTGGCAACTTCCTTGTAGTGATGGTCCTGCATTGTCTCCAAAGCCCTCAGAGGCAGTTGTGAAGGGACAAAGCAGGCAGAAGCCACTGCCCTCTTCCAGAGCCCTCAATCAATATCGTCTCCAGAGCATGCCTGTAAGCAACTGCAGAAGCTTGGTGATGGCCTGCCCACTGTGCCAGCCTAGGCCCAGAGGCTGGTTGGTAGTTGATCTCATCTGGAAACAAGCCCACGTTTCCCTGGAGAGCACTGGGGAGCTCATGCCTAGCCTTAGCCACAGTCTGGCCAGAAACATCTCTTCTACAGAAACTGTTTTTGTGAGAAATTGCCAAGAAACACAGGCAAATATTTACTTCAGTTTCCCAGAAATTACTTCTCCATTTTCACACTCTAGCCAAACCCACAAGCACTCAGGGAGCAAGCAGGGGCCTGTTCCCCCAAGCAGTCACTGCCTGAGTGAAAGTTTGCATCCCCTGCCTGGTTTCAGGATGTTTTGCATGCGGTCCCCCTACTCACAGATAAAGGAACCACCCTACAGTTTCTGGTGTCATCTGGGGACTCTTAGATCTCTGTCTCTAACAAGCAAAAATTTTGCAGCACAGAGAAATTAATTCAGGGGGCAGCCAGAGGGAGGAAAAGCTGGAGAAAGTTAATGGAAGAAGATTAAGATAAAGCCTGGTGCACCCCATGAGCCAGAAACCCACCCAGATAGAGAGGTAATCCAGAGCAATGCTGCCAAATGTTGTAACTGAAAACATTTTTATTTGACATCAATAGTAAAGAAGGAACATTGGATTACATCCCTTGATATATAAATGGTAAGAATGTAAAAGCAAAACCACCTACAGGAAACCCAAAAGCAGTCCAGTATACAAGTAGCGTCCTAGGGAAAAGCAGCATATCAAGACCCTCCCTCATGCTAACGAGGAGTCAGTCATCCCAAAGAATCCAAGCATTAGCATTTCCTTTGAAACTGTTTTTTCTGGGTTTCAACCCTCAGTTACAATCAGTATCACTTAGAGTGTTTTCACCAGTAAGGGAGAGGAGAAACCACCACCCACCATAGGACACAGTCCAAATTGGCTTCTGCGCAACATAGTTGTTTGTAGATGTGGCCCCTGAAAATCCCAGGGAGAGAAATTTCATGGCCAGGTCGAGTCAAGAGCATTTAATGATTTTGAGTGATACAGTTTACACAGACAATGAGATCTAGAAATCACAAATCAGCACCAAAGGGCAACATGAACTACACAAGGTGGCTTCAGTTCTTTACATGGCTTGTGGCTTTATCAGTGGAAGAGAAACTACGCAGCAGCTTCTTGCACTGCTAGTATCTCTCTGCTGAAAAGGGTTTTCAAGTTTCCTGATTTTCCAGTTTCCATTTCTTCCCTCTTTCAAGGCACATGTTGTAGAAACCGTTGATTGCAACAGCCAGAAACAAGCGCTCATCCCACTTCCATGACATTGAATAATTTCAATATACATCCAAACAATGAGTTGTTGCACTAACTTTTTTCTAACTGTCCAAGAATCTCACTGCAAGGAATGCTGCCAGTATCCCCCCCACCCACCTGGCAGCAGGCAGACACCACTGCAGCTGAAGGTCCCAACTCTTCGACTTACAAAAGGCTCAGCACAAAATTGAGGTTCTCTCTGCAAAGGCATGGCATTTTCAAGCGCAGCCTTGGT
Source organism: Trochalopteron elliotii (assembly GCA_024734555.1). Classification (NCBI taxonomy): domain Eukaryota; kingdom Metazoa; phylum Chordata; class Aves; order Passeriformes; family Leiothrichidae; genus Trochalopteron; species Trochalopteron elliotii. Next base: position 271,018 of record JANPWX010019824.1, on the reverse strand, counting down.
AAATTTTTGGTTATCTGTGCTGCTAGCTGTGGGAGTGGCGCCCTCCTTCTAAAGGCAGCTTTTTAAAAAAATTTAAAAATAGTCCTCTCCTGTGTCTCCATTACTGCTACAGACTACCATGCCAGTGTTTTACAGGGAGACGTTTGACCTGATTTCTGTAAAACACATGCTCTTGTACTCCCTTGCATCTTTAAGACCTGGAGCCTGATCCGCCATAGGCACTACTGCATTATACTTTTTTTTTTTAATGCAATGATAAGCACAAAGGATAAGCTCTTAACCACAAGCCTCCTTCCTTGTGCTTTGCTCCTGCTCCATGCAAGCCCATCTTTCCTCAGCTCCCACCATGACTGGAGCAGCAAGTCTAGCCAGAAAGAGCTTTGAACCAAAGGAAGGGAAGTCTTGTCCAAAGTGAGACTGAAAAGGCATCTAGTAATTAAAGTCTCTATGCATCCTGTGAGCCACTGCTGGCCTAAGAAGAAATGCACTGTTCCCTGGTCCCTGCAGGATCCCACCCCTGCAGTGCAAGGGTTCAGCAAAACCTTCAGGTTGCAAAAAATGTAACAAAAAAAACAAACTAAACCAAACAAAGGGAAAAAAAAAAAAAAAAAGGCAGTGCTGAAGATGATCCCCAATACAACGAGTGTCCCTGATTTTAAGAACCTTCAGCACAGGCCAAGGAAGTGCAAATTGCTGTGGTCAGAGCTGGTGGCAAAGTACTCACCAGAAGGAATTCAGTTCTCAGTTCTAGCTAAGAGCTTTAAATCACTTAAACCAGCTCCCTGGGAGTCAGCGCTTGAGGCTTTAACACAGGGTCAAGGGAAAGAAAAGCAGGGTCTGTACAGGTGGTGCCCCGGTGCACTGACAGAAAATAGTACTGCAGAATGTGCATGCCCCTCAAGCCTGAGACAATCAGAAGGGAAGTTCCGGATAGAGGACACACATTGCAAACAGGCTTTAGGCAAAGAAAAATCGTTTGGATGTCAGCCCTGCTGTGTGTATCTCAGCACCGCAGGAGATTTAATAGACAAATACGCAGAGCAAACAAAATACATGGCTTATATATAATGACACACATAAAACGCCAACTAGACTAAAGATAAAGGAGCCTTTGAATCATATCTTATTACACTGCACCCTACTTTAATCTGGTGTTAAATATACTGCTTATGATACACAAATTACTTTAAAAGTTAATAAAATGTTACAACAACAAAAGTAATAAAAGATTTCAAGTTTTATGCACAACCTTGGAAGAGAAAATTTTGGTTTTAGGAAGCTTCAGACAACGCTTAAATAGCGTGGTAACTTCCTACCACTGCTAACAAGTGTTAGCAAATTTTAAGGCCACAATTTATTTGTGCAATTAAATTAATCTTTATTTCAGAAAAAAAAGAAAAAAAAGAAAAAAAAGGAAAAAAAAACCAAAACAAAACAAAACAACCCCACAAACCTACCCCTCTCTGCACTCCTCCACCCCCCAAAAAAAAAATCCCAGGTGGTGTTGTGCTGAAGTAAAAAATCTATATCATACCCAGAAGTAAGGATATTTGAAGGCAGCGGTTTTTAGAGAGTCAATCTGTGTAGCTCCCACTCTATCCAGAAAGCTTATCCACAAATTCTGGCAAAGTGTCTCTACTCACTCAAAGCCTCCTTTGAGACTAAAAGAAATAATGACATCCATTGAATCCAGACTTGATTGTTCAACACCTGCTCTGCACATAGAGGAGATGTTTGTTTTGGTCACTATGAGAAAAAAGTTGTATTATGCTGTCTCCATTAAAAAAATCTAATGCAAAGCGTAAACTTGGACAATCTTAGCAGCATTTTACACTCCTTCATAAAGTAAAACCAGGAATTAATTAAAAAGAATGCCTGAACACACCTCATTTAAAATACCAAATAGCATGTGCATTAACTGTTGATACATCACAGTCATAATCAGAAAAATTTGAGTCCAGCAATTAACTCAGCATGGGGAGTACTGCAGCAAATAGATTAGATTCAACATTTTCTGGCAAAGTAACTATTTACAACTCGTATATACAGCTTCTGGACTTACAAAATAATGGAGAGCTAGAAAGTTGTGTAAAGTCAAGTCTGAAATTAAAAAAAAAAAAATTAAAAAAGCATTTGTCCAACCAATTTGGAGATACTTTGGCATGCCAAGAGGCCCTTTTTTTTTTTTTTTTTTGGTTCATCGCAACTGTTGTAAAACCAGCACAGGTAATGCATCAGTGAGGCCAGATATCCTGGGCAATATAGGCAAGTCTCTGTTGTGTCTCTGATGTTAGCTATTGGGGGAGCCAATATCCACTGTGATCTTTGTGTACAGAGGGTACTTGTCAGCTCTTAACACCTTGTAGGATAGTGTATTTAAGCCATCAGAATTCATTGTCTCCCGTGTGTGAGCAATTCGGTCAAACCTGCAGGAGGGGAAGAAAAGAAGTGGGGGAGAGGGTGGAAACAACAAAGAAAGAAGGGAAAAAATGTTTAAACAATCTGATCTTTGCATGCCTCTCAGGGAGCATCGCAGGTGTTTCAAGAAAAACCTGAGTATCGGTGCCATAAACTCCCAGATTTGGCCAGCCTGAGCAGTGGGCCAATGCATCAAATTTTAGCTAGGAAGAAGCAGCCAAGCTTTTAAATCATACAGGTAGGTCCTTTTCCAGCTCTGCACTGGAGCAGAGGTTTATACCCCAAGGCTGGAAACAATAGCTCGGAATCTAATTTTCTGTGTTTACAAAATAAAACAAGAGGAGAGGCCTTTGTACCACAGTGCTATGTTGGGGAAAATATCTATAATCTGATAAACTGGCAAGGGGAAGGTGTCATCTTATGGAGCAGGAGCAGAGAGCTCAGTCACAGAGGAGATGGTTGCAGCCTTTTCACAATCTACCTCTGTGGCCGGCAAAGACAGAAAGCCAAACAGTCGGAGCAGCAAGGGCAGGAGGCGCCCCTAAACCTGCTGTGGGACAGGGTGAGACACACCTCTCGGGGTTGGGTTCGTTCTTCCTGTCCCGGGAATGCCGGATCATTCTGCACTTCCCAATGACCGCATCCGGGCGGGATATCCCCATGCCTTTGAACACCAGCCTGTAGAAAGCAAGAACATTAAACACCCAACGGATGTGGGATGCTCTGCCACACCTTCTACAAGTAACCACTGATTTCACCTACTTTTTTTCTTTCTTGGGGGGGATGTTACTAATGCATTTCCAAGCTTGCCAACACAAGGGAGGAAAGCCAGTCCTCTCCCACACAGACACTTCATCTGCTGTGCAGAGTAGAGACCTTCCCCTGTCAACACCAAGATAATTCACCACACCCTCATTTACACCTCCATCTCCTCCAAACAACACCCAACGCCCACATTAACCCTGCTCCAGGCTGTAGACTCGAATTTGAGTGGGAGTCATCTGGTTTTTAACCCATCTGGATAGGAGCCAGAAGAGCACTTATTTTTTGTGAAGCAAAAGCTGCAGTGCTGGGGGGAATCAAAGTGAATGGTGGTGAAGCAGCATACAGCAGACACATGGTCAGAGCCACAGTGGTCCCAGCTGGGACCTTCCAGGTGAGGGGCAGCCCGTCTTTGTTTGTATACTCTCTACAAAGCACCTGCAGAGTTTTTTCATGGGTATCAGTGATGAAAAAGTACTTGATTTCTTTGCCTCTCCCTTTTCACTTCTGTGTAGCATCTTCTGTTCCTCAAAACCTGAGTGCCCCAAAAAGTGCCACCTTGCTTTAAATGCCCTACTGGAAAGCTGTATTTCTCTTAGTTTTTTAACAGAAGTGCAAAACCTCAGGAAGGTACAATTTTTTTGGTCTTTGGAATATCCTTGCTCAGAAGAGCTCAGAAACCCCAGAGAAAAGATCACAGAGTGATTTTTGTCACTGAGAAACATGAAGAAGTCTTCCAAATACAAGCCCCTCACGATGACTTCTCTCAGTGCATGCTGTGGATATGTGAAGCTGTAAGGTAGCATAACCCCACGTTCATCCTTTGCCCTGGTCTTCCCAGCCTGCCCTGTGAGAACACCTTCCTCCTCTCCTGCAGTTCTGGGCCTTGCTCAGCTTCCTACCAGTCAAGCTCACATGGCTCACAGCATTATACAGAGCTGCTTACAGCCTGACAAACAGAGCTCTTCTGGGAACAAAGGGATCTGCAACGAGGCTGCAGACCCAAACAAATCTTGGGCTGCACTGGGCAAGGTGGGTCAAGGTCATCCATCTTCAGCTGCATGTCCTGAATCTGCTTTGAGCCAGTGCTGCGAGACCCAGAAGCACACTGCTCCAGCCAGTTCACTGGTGTGGATGCTGAAGCTACAGGGAGAATGAACAATGGCATGAAGAGGGGGGCAGGGGTGTGACTTTTCCAACTGGACCCCCTTCCCACTGCACCTTGGGAGCTGAGAAATGGGGTGCCAGCACCCAGCAGGAACATGCTCTCACTGAGCCAGTAGGTTGCCCAGAGACCACCTTCACCTCCTGCCTGGAGAGACCCCATGTCCCCCCATACCAACTGAGAGCAGCAGGTCTGTGTTCATCCCCACCCTGGATACACCCCAGGGTGCCAAGGAGGAAGAATTATTTACCTGTTATAAATGTCATCATCTTCACCACCCCAGCCCCAGTAATTGTTCGGGAACCCATTGATCTTTGTGAACTGCTCTTTGCTCAGGGCAGACACACCTCCAAAATACTGATTGTAAGGCAACCTGGAAGCAGAGAAAAGAGCACACTGGAGAAGAGGTGTCAGCCAAGGGGCAGCCTGCCTGCCTGCAAAGGGCTTGCTGCTGCCCTTCACCCAGCCCACACAGAGCAAGCACCCACTGCCAAGGCACATTCCTGCCACAGGAAGCAGCCATGTGTTGTGGTACCCTGGACTCAGCTGAGAGAGAGGGAACTGGTGAGCTCAGTGTCTGAGAAGTATTTTGCAAATGGAAGCAACTGCAGCCTTTTACTAAGCAGTACACTGTCCTCAAAGGGCAGGCTGAAAAGCTCATCACCTCACCGAAGGTGACATGAATGCCACAGGAGTATCAAGAGCTCAGACAGACATTGGATGTGCCACAGAGCCTTCTCCTTTTGCAGCTCTACCGCTCACCTCCAAACTCCTCAGTGCCCCAAAAGGAAGCTTGCAGCCCAAAACAGAGCTGGCAGTGTGACCTTGCACACAGAAAGTCAACCAGCTCCCACTTGAAATGGGACAATTCACCAGGAGATTGGGAGCGGATGAAATTCAGAACCAGAGCATAAGGAGAGAGTCCACACAGGCATCACCAGGATCTAGTAGAGACTTGTCTCTGCTTTAACAAGCAGAGGAATCTCCAGGGCCGTGCATTTCTGTTTTAAGTTTCACCTCAGTGCAAGAGAGAACTGCAGCTGCTGCAGTGCCAGTGGCAGTCCTGCTCCAAACAGGGCTTGGGTCTGGAGTGGAGACTTGTAGGGACCCTGCCAACACTACCACTGCTATAGCTTTAGCACTACTGGCCACCACAAGGTTCATGGCCAGTCTTCACTTTATAGATGAGCTTTTAAACTCCTCCTTGGGGCTTAGAGATAGGGAAGAAAGAAAAAAAAAAAACCAATCCCCCTCGCCCTCCACCAAAAAAAACCCCCAAAAAACACCAAACCACCCCCCACAAAAAAACCCCAAAAACAACAACAACAACAAAACCCAGAAAGGAAAAGCAAGACACATTTTTGTTCAGAATAGCTTGCTGAACCCAAATGTAAGCTGCAAGGGGTTTCGCTCTGTGCTGCTCTCATGTACCAGGGCAGGTCTCTCAGCGGCATAAAACCAAACAGCCAAAAAATTTTGTCTTGCTCTCAAAATAGTGTCTGATGCAGTCTTTTTAGAGCTGCACATAATTCTCACTGTGTGAGAGTGTCTCACTTTTCAGACTGGGTAGAAACACTAGCTGTCTTACAGCTTCCAGACTGAAACACAAGAAGGGATATGTGGGCATCTGAAATATGAAGGGTGCTTAGCTCTTCCTCACCCTACGTTTCACCTTCCAGGGGCTGTGAATTTTAATAAACTGCTCAGCGGCATTTCTCCGCCTTCCCCCTCCCCTGCAGCCACCTGCTCCCTGCAGGGCCGTGCACGTTAAGACAGGCTTTTGGGAGAGATGCTTTCCCATGCTTTCAGTGGTGGGTGGGGATGTGTAACACTGCACCTGCCCTGCTAGGCTGGCAGTGGTGTTAGGAAAAAGATGCCACTCCAAAAGGCGTCTCACCGAAATCCAAATTTATCCATGGATACAGAGAGGTGCCGTGGCTGGCTGTAACATTTGTAGATGTTCCTGTCATCCATTGGGATGAGGTCTACATCACTAAACACAAAGCAATCATAGTCATACTCCTTCAAGGCCTCTGCAAATCCAATATTCAGCAGTTTAGCACGGTTAAATTCTTCTTCTCCATCCTAATTTAAAACAAATAAAAACAGTTAAGTGACTTAAATTTGAGAGTTGATATCAGCAGTTTCTTACCTGTTGCCATATGCTGGTGTTGCTGCAGAGGGCTGGCATGCTCTGATGGACTGAGCTCGAGCCCAAGCACTGCCCTTGCAGCACCCATGGCACATTTGCAGAAGACTTCTGTGAGCCCAAATGGTGCCTGCAGGACAGTGACACCTGGGACAGCCACAAACCATGAGGGCAGGAAAAACGGCTGAGGAAAGGCTGGACCCAGCTCAGCTCCCACCTCTTGGTGGGAGCCCCCAAGAAGGCAGGTTTGATATGATACTAAGCAGTCCCTATGTCCCACTCCATGCACAGGCATTTGAGGATTGAATTTTCTTACACAGGGCCAGCAGGTGGGGCTTCCTGGAGTGGCAGAGAAAAGCAAAAAGAGGTGAGCTCCTCTGGAAGAAGGGACTCTTGCTACAGAGGGAAACATTGGCAGTGCCTTAGCTTACAACCATGACAAGGACCTCGGACCAAAACCTTGCTGTGGCCATAATTTCAGCACCCTTCTCCTAAGCTCTGCCACAACATGGGTGTGTGGCACAGCCACATCTGAGCATCATATGATCACATGCCAGACCTGATTTGCAAAGCACAAGACAACACCAGGAGCCAAGGTCTGATGCTCTGCTGCTCACCTCTGACCCCCTGGCAAGCCCTCAGCAGCCACAAATGCAGAGGAGCAGGATGCTCCCTGGGCCCTAGGAAGCAGGTTCAGCATGTGGCTGTGACACACAGCCTTGGTTACTGCATGGCACGAGCTGCTTTCTGAAAGGGCTACCGCTCAAAAGATGGATGATGCCACTGCTGTGGTGGCACATCCCCTCCTTTGGTGCTCTTCTACCATCTGTCCTGGGGGCCTTGATGGGAAAATGAAATCAGTATGGCTCTCACCATAACAGGAAGGACTTGAAAAGAGCTGACCCTACAGCAGGGCATACTTATCCCAGGGCAAGCACAGCCAATAAAGGGACTGGCAGAGAGCAGGGCAGGAAAATCTCCACTTTCCTCCCCAAGCAATGTAGCACCTGAAGAGAACCTATTTGGCCTTTTTCAGGAAAAACATTTCAAAAGCACATGTGGATTTGAACACAAATACAGGCTTGCAAATTGCTGAGTACTTTTGAAAAGCTAAAATATCATATCCAAAACCCAAGAACACTCATGGTTTGAGAGCAAGGATTTCCAATCGAAGACCCCGCTCTGCAGCAGCAGCTTCAAACTCAAATCCTGTACAAGGGAACAGAGCAGGTAGAAAGAAACTCACAGGGCATGGCTCAAAGAGACTGAAGGTTTTTGCCAGCCTGGAACCCAAGACTGCCAAATCCATTCTACCTTTAGTCCTTCACACTCTCTGAGCACTGTCAAGACAAAGGACACCCCCAATGTACAAGCCGTCATCCCACCCTGCACTACCCACACCCAACGTGGGATGCAAATCAAGGATGGATAAAAGACTGCCCAAGGAGCAGCAGCTTAAAACGCCACATTCTCTGTCACAGCTTTACCTAGTTAATAAACAATCACTTTGGTAACTGTTTAATCCAGACTGGTTAATAGACCTGCTGCTGAACAGCCAATGCAGGTTCTTGAAACAGCCCCAAGTATATTCCAAATGAAGGTTTTAAAATGCAAGTGTCAAACCAAAGTTTTCAAAAGTATTCCTCACCTGCCTTGGGCATAAATGACTTCACAGGGAGGCGTAAGCTGTCATGGAAGAGGATCTGAGCAAATTCTCAGCATCCTCACCCAAAACAAAAGGGTTCACACAATAACAAGGTGGTGGGTGGACAATCACCATCATGCATAAAGCAAGAAAACTCAAGTGAAAACTCGAGTGAAGAAAATGAAGGCAAGTGGAACAAAGAGACCGGGGAAAGGAAGCAGCTGAGGTCATGAGATTGGAGGGTTTTCTTTCCCCAGCAAAGGGTGCTGTCTAGCCCTAGCTGCCCAGCACTCCCCAGGTCCCACAGCACCAAATCCAAACTTGACTCCAAGGTTCTGAGGGGACTTGTCCTGGTGCTGGTGCAAAGTGCAATGTGCTCACACCACAAAGCAACTGCTGGGGCCAGTCTAGGAGAGTGGCCTCCTTTCATATCCTTTGGCTGCTCTTTTCCTAATGAAATTCAAGGCAAAGGGCACTTCACACCCATTTTGTTACCACCAGAGACTCAGCTGTAATTAACCAATGCCTTCGGGTACCCTCTTAACTCTTCTGGGTGACACATGGGAATTAACAGTGCTACAAAGAGCTGTGTTTTTAAACCTATCCCCAAAAAACCTCAAAGCACACAGAGTTTTGCACCAAGAGCATACAGGATTCTTCCTGACACCTCACCCACAGGACCCTGGCAGAGCTCACATTGGAGCCCTGTGCATGGAGAGGGACAGGATACAGGGCAAACACTCCACGTGGGCATTGCCACTCTCCTCCCAAATGGCCACACAGCTTCACACCCTGGTATCCAGAAGACTAGGAAGAAGGGAATCACAACCTATACAAGAAAACAAAAAACCCTCATCAAGCCATTTTTTAGTAACTTTACAGTGAGCATGTAGCTCATGCAGCAAACTTTGCAAGGCTGTTATCAACTGTGACTGCTTTGAGGGCAGGAGGTTGGTTTTCTGTCCCAGAAGGTACACAGGGCTTTAACACCATGTATTGGAACAAAAAAAAAGGACTGACAAGAGGTTTTGCTTTTTGCAGGAGCTCTGTTTCTCTACCTAAGGCAATGGGGAAGCACTGGCGTGCTTGCAGTATCTCAGATTCCAATCTCTCAAAACTCACATGCTGCAGGCTGCCATCTTTGACTGATCCCCGACATTTTGGAAAAACAACCAAACAACAAACCAGAGCTGTGAAAACTTCCTTCCAGGTCAGCACAGAGCACAGTACCCACCAGTGACCCTTGAGAAAGTGGGTAAAGCACAACTGGAAAAATCTCCATCCCTCACCTCTGCCTGGTAGCCTGTCATCCCATGAATGCTGTTACATGTCACAAAGAAATGGATTAGTTTGGACTTGCTTGGACAGAGAAACATTATCCTGAAGAGCGAGGCAGTGCAGAGAGGACTGCTAGTTTGACAATGCAGTCAAGCTCTAGACATAGCTTCTATGCTTTCTTAGGCTCTCAGACAGAAAATATGTAGTCCAAGCACATTTTTGCTATTTTCTTTTTCCTGACATTTTTTCCCAATGCTCTCTTGTCCTGAAACTTAACCCACATCTGAGTTCAGTGCTGGCACCCAGCACCTGCCTCTGGCTCCTGAATTAACTCTGTCACTCCCACAACAAATTGCTGCCTCGGTCCTGCAAGGTCTGACACTGACTCCTGCTTGTATCTGGAGGTGAATGATCAGCCTGACCAGAGCAACATCCAGGCTTTTTTGCTTCACATCCCTTACCTCAGCTGAATCTGGTTTGTTCAGCCAGACCTGCCAAAGGAGGATTCTCTTTTTTTTTTTTTTCATGCTAGACAGAAAAAATTGAGGTTTTTGGAATCATTACTCAAACTAAAGAGGTTGCAAACCAGCAAGAAGCCACATGTCCTGACTTTGTTCTGCCTCCCACGTCTATACAGGAAGTAGCTCTGTGATTCCTCCTGCAGACAGCACAGATGAAACGTGGCTGCATTTCTTTCACTTGAATCCTACACTCATCAAATCTCAGGGGTAATGCTGAGGATGTATGTGTCTGGCCAACAAGGAGAGAGCCATCACCTCCAGTGGGAGCCTGCTAGCTAAATCAGGGATACACTGAGATAGCCTGAACTACACACGCAATGTCCATGAGAAAGTCCTTCCTCCAGTGGACATGACCAGGTAGGAACAAATTTCCAGAGCCATAGAGATATCAGGAGATACTTGGGTGTTTCTCTGTCACAGGGTGTTTTCAGGCCTCAGCACAATTACGCTGGGCAGTGGGAGAGAGCAGCCACAGTGGAAACCTGCCTCTCCTGCCACTGCAAGGGTAAGGAGGAGCTGAGCACAATTCCCTCCTTTGCCCACACACCTGATACCCCCCTGCAAAGTAACACAAAAAAGAGTGATGCCTCAACTGCTCCACACTCACACGCATACACCTCTCTGGAAAACTGCTACCAAGACATTGCAAATAGAACCAGGGGCCAGTGGAAAACAGTTGGAAAACTGCACAGTTTTCAGGAAATTGGCTAAGTCTTCCCTTTCCCAAACTTTAGTCTGGCTGCACGGGCATTTGCATGGGCTGAAATGCAGTGAGAAGATTAATTTCTAGACCTGAGTATCCATGCGGCAGTGGCCACAGGTGGGGGAGAATGCCGGGATAATGGTGGGAGTGAGCAAGGCTGAGGGAGACACTGGAAATTCGTCACCTGTGTGGCATCGATGGGCGCTGAGCACAGCGTGCCTGGCCACGTGTCCTCATCTCAGATTTACCTCAAAAATCCTCCCATGACTATTCCACACACTGGGTTTGGGTTTTTCTAGGGGTGGAGCGTCCAAAGTGAAACATAATATGTTATTTTCCACTGGCTCCTGTTACATGCCAGATATTTTACAGACATCATCCCTCTGAATTCAGCCAAGTCCTACTCAGAGGCATTCAGGCACGCAAGAACAGCATGGTGGAGACACACTGGACTTGTGACAGAAACACATTGCGCTGAAAGGAAGAAGTTTGACATTACCAGTGCAGCAGTAGCAGGGCTCAGCACTCCTCTTTCTTTCTATGAGATGCGGAGCACAGAAGAGCATGTAGGCAGCGTGTAAGAACCAGATCACACAGTAATTCTCCTTGCTTCAGTGATTGCTTTGATATAGACAGGATTAACAAGTAAAGGTAATATTTCCCCACTAGAAGGAAAAATAAAAAAAAAAAAAAAAAAAAAAAAAGGAGGGCAGATGCAAAGGGAAGGACAGACAAGAAAAAGAGAAAAGCAATTGTCAAGACAGCAGAGAAATAAGACTGTTTTCCTACTGTACTTCTGGAAGAATTAATACATTTTCTGCATCTCTCTCTATTCAGTGTTCCCACTCACCCTTGGGAGATGCATCCAGCAGGTTTACTACCACTGACCACTCCACTTCTTCTAGACACAGCTTATTAGAGGTATGCAGAAAGAGGCTGTTTATTTTACAAATCAAATAGTCTTACTTGCTAACCTATACCTGCTGGATGTGGCCAGGGCATATATATACATATATACATATACATACATACATATACATATATATATATATATATATATCCTATGTACTGCATTTCACTCTCACTCAAGCTATGCCCAAGAGATACACCTGAGAAAAAGCATTTTCTTCAAAAACCTCTGTGAGAGTTAACTGTAAGCACACAGCCCTAGTGCTGGAGAACAGGACCACAGAAGAGGAGTAGCTGGCAACACAGGGCAATGCAAGCCAGCATGCACCATCACAGCAGCAGCAGGGACTCCAACCAGGCTTCACACACTGCCTGCCTTCAGGGGCACCAGCACTGCTTTCCTCACCCTGGAACACCACTGTTGGGGGAACACCACCCGCCCCAGCTGCACTGCCAACTCTTCACAACGGAGGCGGGGGCTCTTCCACAAACAATGCCCCAGACCACGTGCAGGCAGCTCTCACAGCTGGCAGGTGACTACACCTGCCTGGGGAAGCGGGACCAATGCTAGAAGCCACACCACACTCTGGCCCCCGAGCAGTGCTCGGTGCAGGCAGGCACTGTCCTGCCACCAGCACCACCTGCACCCCTGGCCAGCAGGGCCCACGGCTCAGCCAGCCCTGTGGCATGGGCAGGTGGCATGGGAAAATGCTGCACCTGCAAGGAAACGCAGCCCCAAGGACAGAGGGCTGCGGCTGGCCCTGCGCTGCTGCACCACAGAGGCACCAGCTGCTCCTTGTGTTGTACAGGAGGGGCTTCCTCACAGGGCTGAATTTGAGGGCACAGCATGCCAGTCACAGAAATGCCTTGTGATCTTAGCAGTGTCACTGCCAGGCCACAAGCATAGTCAGATGCAGACACCGAACCATCCTGGCTGTGCTGTGCTGGCAGACTACTGCTAATTCCCCAGAAATCTCTTTTGTCCTGATCTCTGGCACCCTGGAAATCAGCAAAGTAAGAGAAATTGTAGTAATGGAGTATAAGTTTTCTCTCTTGGGATAGGTCTCCCTCTACTTTCAAGTCTGTGATGAAATTCATCGCTTGGATGACCATTTTAAATATTCATGGTGTTTGATATGCCCAAACACACCAGCTGATCCAAGCAGAAGTTTAAGGAGTTAGTACTTAAAGAAGCATGTCATTTCATCTCAGTTCTTACTGAGCTGAGAAAACCGGATAAAAATACATACCCAAGAGAGAAAGTGCAGTGGAATTGTCCAGAAGGTGGTCCCTGCTGGGGCTCTCAGAACTGCATCTGCCCTTTCACCCTGCAGCCTGTACAAATGCCTGCACATTTTACGCCTTTCCTAGAGTGAGCAACACTCACTTACTTAAACACCACTATGCTATAAATTAAGACAGCTAGTCTTGAGTGAAATGTGCCTTTTTTTGCCTTTCATTTTTTAAAAGGCAGATTGAAGGCCACCAGATATCAAGAAAAAAAAGCCCCAAAACCAAAAACTCCAAGAACTTCCCCATGATTGCTTGTTTCTTTTCTATTCCACTGAAGACAACGACTTACCTGCCCCACTGCCACAGCTTTGTTTTCCCCATCCTGACACTGTGCACTAACATGAACGGAAGGTGCTTGATAAAATTAAATCCTACACACTTATGACATATCTACTACCAAACTAGGCATTAATAACAACTTGTCACCTTAAAAATCTCTGCATGCCATTCCTGCAGCAGTTGGGAAAAAAGGACTTTTGGAAAGAGATAATTAATTGGGTTGTCCTATTAGGAATTCTTTCCTCCTCACCAAGTGGTTTCCTTAAGCAGAAGCTCTTAAGAGTAAATTGTACCTGAGCAGAAGCAGGGATCCCAGGTTTTCCATCAAAAGCAATGAAACAAAATTTTTCTTCCTTTTTCACTTTTTAAGCAATCTTATTCCTGCCTGCCAGCCTACTGCTTTTCAAAGTAAAGCAACCATTCCTCTATTTTAAGGGGCGCGGGCACTGTTGTGACAGCTGCATTAAACCTTGTCTCTAGCATCTTACCTGGTTGATAACATATACTCCATAATCTAGTTGCTGCCTTTGGAGTATTGGGTGCAGATAAAAGAGCCAGTACTTCAGGTGCTCCTCTCGGTTCCTGAATGGGATGATTATTGCTACTTTCTGAAGTGCTATACAATCCTTCGGAGCAAAACGACCTCCCGCTTTGACCTCTGGGTTTATTCTTGCCACTTCTTCCAGGTTTACAGGGTGGGAAAACTCCACACGTAGTGCACCAACTGGAAGAGAGGCATAACACAAAGCAAATTAACACACACAATCTATTTCTCTCAGCATACATCCTTTACACACATTAGGGTTTTGGTTGGGTTTGGTTTTTAAGAAACAGAGCTTTTGGTCCCAACACAATCCCATCACTGCTTGAAGGTATTGAAGCCTGGACCATCCATACCCAGAGCAATCTCACACCACGTCAGAGCAAGCCCACAAACACAGTGGCTTCTTGGTATCAGAACCCAATGGAGTCACTGACAGTGAGACCTGCAAATCCTCCAGTCTGTGTGGCCAACAAAGAGCTCTGCTCCCACTGCCATATGCACTACAAAACCAGCTCGAAGTATTGTTCCTTGGGCTCTCACCCACCTCAGGCAGCCCAAGAGTCAAGTACTTCAAAAATAATTCTGCTCTCCTATGGACAAAATCACCTATGGCTAGTCCCATGCAAAGCGCACAAAATCCCCTGGGTTTTTTTCTTAGAGATATTTTCAGTGTTCTGTAGACATATCCCTTATTTATTAAAAGTTCTGTATTAGAAATGCTAAAAATCCCCATATCCAGATTTGCATTCAGGTTGGCAACTTCTGCAGATGGTTTCAAAAGTGGCACATTTTGAAACCACGGAAACAATCTGTGTCAAAACCAGGTTAAAACTGAGAAGGCCAGGTGGAGTTCTAGAGAGAACCCCCTCAGAACAGCCAGGCTGGCCCTTCTATTTGCTTCCAGTTTCTCCAGCACCAATGGAGCAACTCACCACAAAAGCCTAAGGAAGGGCCTCTCCTGCTGCCACATCCTGCTTCCAGCACCAGCCAATCAACAAACTGCACCTGGCACACACATTCATCTCCTGCTAAAGCCTCTGTGATGACGTCCGGTTCTCCTG
>JANPWX010019824.1:244781-256218 GCA_024734555.1 Trochalopteron elliotii | reverse complement strand
AGCAGGAAAGGACGGGTTGCTGAGCACCCCGTGCATAAGGCATAAAGCATCAACCATAAATACCAGTCCAGGGATCACCCTTTAAGGATTTGGCTGCTGTACTCTCCCCTTATCCTCCATTTGGGTGTGCCTGAGTGTCCTACCTCACGAATGCTACTGCCTCACATTTGTTGCAGAGACCCCCAGGTCCCCAAGGGGGGTGCACTGCCCTGGGGGAGCCCCTTGAGAAGGGGCACAAGCGACTTACAGAGCTCAAAAAGGCAGCAGCCGTCACAATCAACCTCATGCATTCCGCAACATATGACTACTAAAAAAAGCAGAAACAATGCTCCAGACTCATGGCTCATTCCCTGGTTATTTAGAAGACACAACTGTAGTTTGGTTGTGCTGCTTCACTAACCTGTGCTCACTCACACTGGAGAGGACAAGGACTGGCCAAGCTGGCAGACGTGCTCAGAGGCATGCTCGAGGAAGCGCTGCTGCATAGGGCCTGCACAGTGGCAGGATGTAAAGGAATCTCCTGATCTCTGCATTTTGCACTGGTTAAATGGGCAAGTTTCCCTCTTACACAAGGAGAAGGCAGTGATTTCTCAGACTCCAGGAGCATTGGGATCAGTCTGCCCACGCTCCCAGCACTCCAGCAACTCCCAGCTGCACCGCTGACACATATGCCTGGTTCTGCAGCCTCTCTGCCCTGAAGTCTAAATGTGGCTTGCAGGGAGAGCTCAGAGGGTGCTCTGAAGCAGGAGGAAGATGCAAAAATTGGAGGAACTGTGGCAGGAAGGAACATGCAGAGGGATGACCGAGACTGGGGCTCAGTGGTGACAGGATCAGGGGCCAGGCACAGACACTCTCACAACCTATGGGACGGGCATCATATCAATGAGGCCAGAGGGGGCAGGAGGAGGAGACAGTACATTGTTTCCTCTGAATTTGGGGACAGCTTCCACACCACAGTGGAGAGCATTTTCCCAGAACAGCCTCTGGCCCCAGCCCACTTACACACCCACTTCCCCCAGCTAACCCTGTGCCCATCAGTGTCACCTCCATTCAGGAGACTCACATTCAGAGTTAAGATGATGCTACACTTTTGTGATTTTAAAACAGCAGAGGGCATTACATTGGGCATGGTTCACCTAATGAGTCACAGCCAGCAAACAGGATTATGTCAGGCATCTGTGCCCAGGGACTTTATTTTCTTATCCTTCTTGCACCTAGTTGCCAGCAGCAGGATCCAGTGGGATGCCGCAGGAAGCAGAGGGGCAGAAGCAACACATTCCCTTGTGGGGCTCTGCCAGCTTAGTCCACTGCCAGGCACTGGGTGTGGCTGCTGTCCCATCAAACAAGCCCGTTCCCGTTTGGACAAGCTGGGCTCTGTGTTCCCAGTTCCTGGACTCTTCTCCCAGTTGCTGCTCCCAAGAAGCAACTGCAAGCCCCATCAGACTGGAGAATGCTTTCTAGTTTAACAAACAAAAGTTCTTTTAATGTCTCAAACCCACTCAGAGTAAGGCGGGAGGAAATGAAAGTCTGCCATTTAGGTGAACTTACAGAGGAAATCTCCCACTGGTGACTTGTGAGGTCCAGCTGGGCAAGGACAGCCACAAGCATTTGGAACTGCAAACAGCATTTTGCTGGCTGGCATCCAGCAGCCCCCCCAAGGCAAAACACAGACCACTCATCCTGCCAGCACTCACTCTTACTTGCCTTATGGAGACTGGAACATTGGCAAGGAAAAGATGGGAGCAGAAAACATATCCATTGTGAAAAAACAGCTGCAGAAGGCAGAGATTTAACAGTTTCACAGTCTTGAAGGGCACTGGTGAGAAATGATCTCCATGGCTCCAACCTCCTGCTTAATTAATCAGTTTTAAGGGCAGCACACCTTCTCACAAATACTGCCCTAAGACATGCAGGCAACCTATAGGTCAGTAAGAAGACCCCACCAGTGCCATCCATATGTGGCATGCCAGGCACTTATGAGACAGGCTGGACACAAATCACTCAGTTAATACATTCGCCAAATACAAAACCAGAAAAAAAGCTGAACAGGCTGTTTTGAAATACAGAATGACTAAAACAAACTCGACTTCATAAAGCCATGTGGCTGACACAAAGCAGCAGCAACACACCACCCACTGAAAACTGACACTTTCAGTTCACTTCCCAAGCAGGACAAGGTTAAAGACAAATCCACAAAAGCACAGGCTTTCCAACTGGTTAAATAGAGTCACAGCTCCAGCTATTAGTTTTAAATAATTTTCACTGAAATTTGATTACTGGATAGCAAGCAGCCCTAGGGCTGTTGTTTCCCAAGGATGCTGACTCAGGATGTAACCTGCAATGCCAAGAAAATGTGCAAAGTCTGCTGCAAGTGCTGTCCTGCCTGTCAAAACTGTGTCCCTGTCTGTGTTTACTAGGTAAACCTCCCAGCTCGATTCACTCCATCTGAATCTTTTCTGATTCTGTTCAAGCTGACTGCCTGACATGGGAGTCATTGTATAAGGAGTCCCTTCTAAAAACATGACAGCACTGTGTGGACTTGCAACTCTGGTCACCCATCCAGCCCCGGCATCTGTAGGCAGATTCCTGTTGGGTTCAGCATCACAAAGCTCCAACAGAGCAGTTTCATGAGCCTCTACTGTGTATTTTTAGCAAAAGAAAACCTCAAAAACATAAATAAGCAACTGCAGGAAGCGTGCAAAAGAACACAAAAGCACAGCATCTGGCAGCGGCAGGGTAAGAGAAAGATACACCAAAGAAAGCCAACCCACTCCTGCTCCTCACCTCTGACCCTCGGAAGCATTTCTGCTCACAGGGAAGATGCACAGGAAAAGCCAGGGGCCATCATGCTACTCACAAACAGGAAGCAGCTTTTCATACAAAGCAAAAAGTGAGGCTTGCAAAAAGCCAGAGGCAGCGCAGTGCTGGAGCCCCAGGAGCCTGTCCCACAGTGCCAGCAATTTTGCCGTCCCCATTCCACAATGGCCATGCTTGCCACAACACCTAAACCTCCTGTCATCTGAGGCTGCCAGCACACAGCCTTCCTGGTGCTCATCCTGCTGATCCAAATGAGAGGACCCTTACACAAGCAGCCCAGAACCCACTCAGGCTGATGCTGTAAATATAGAGACTGCTCTAGCCTCCCCAGACCAAAGCGAGTGATCTAGGGAGGCTCTAAGGAACATCGTCCCAATACTAGAAGTGTTGGGAAAACTCAGGCAGCAATACGTTGCACGGCCAGAAGTGTCCTTGTGCATCCCTACAGGGGCTGCAGCCGGGACAACACCACACTCCATCCAAGAACGTGGGAGCAGGTGATACAACACAGGGCTGCTGCCAAAAAGGGCAGCCACGGGGGGCTCAGGCAGAGCAGAATGGGGGAATCCTATTCCTCAGGAGGGCAGTGCGGCCCTGGGAGAAAGAAATAGGAAGGAGGGAAGCTAGTCTCTTGGACAGGCCTGGAAAGTGATCCAGCCATCTGAATCGGCCTCCTGAGAGCTTCACTGGGAAAACAAACAAAATCCACCTGCACGCTTTAAGCCAGGCATCATCAACCTCAGACATTTAATTTAGTGAAAATTAAAGCAAAAGCAGGTAGCAGCAGTTGGAAAAAGGCTCTGCTCAAACAGAGCCAAAAAGAACATTTCCATCGCCTTGGCTGAGCGCTCAGTGCTGCTCTCCATCCGCTGAGCCGTGTGCACACCCGCACTGCCACACTCAGACAATCCTCATCCGAAAGAAAAGCTGGAAAAGAGAAGCAGAGCTCGCAAGAGAGGAAAAAAAAACAAACAATCGTCTCTTTGCAGGGGCCTAACAGAAAAGGGAAGGAAGGGCCCATCAACGACACCAAGCCTGCCTTGTCTGAGAAAAACAGTATCAGCTCCACTCCAGACAATGTGAGAGCAAGTACCCCCACCCCAGGCTGTGAAGCAGGGCTGGACCCCAGCCCCACATGGCAGCTTCAAGGCAGGCAGGCAGCTGCATCCCACAGTTCAGCAAAGCAGTAATTTCCTCTTAAGGTCATTAAAATATTTTTCATTATGTTAGAGCTGTGCCAGCAGCTTTTCAGATGGCACCAGACAGACTCAAGTTGTGGCTCAGGCCCATGGTGGGGGCACAGGGCATCCCCCATGTCCCTTGCCCATCTGAGCCAACCAGGCAGCCATGTCCTGGCATGCAACCCATAGGTCAAAATGGCCAAGTGGCTGGCAGCTGCTGCCTCTTGCTGCCTGCAGCCATTGTTCCCCTAGGAGAGTTTAAAGAAAAAACTCCTTGGGTATAGAACTATCCTAGTCACAAAAAAAGATGCCCTCCCAAGGGCTGGATTTCATTTGGCTGATCTACACTTGGGAAGTTGCATACCCCTACATATGTTAGCTATGCCAAGGCAAGGGAAGCCTGCTACATGGGCTCATCTCCTGTCCTGGGCAGGCTCACACATAGTCTGGCATCTGCAACTGTGGACCCTAAAGGGAAACAGGCTGAGGATGCATCACATGTGCTGGCAACATTGGGTCTGCCTGATGAACTCAGCAACTACAGCCAGAGAAAAACATATCTTAACCCAATCCCCAGCACTGACACTAGCACATGGCATCTTTAGAACAAAATGAAAGAAAACGGGAGAGTCTTGTTGATGGAGGGTACTTCTGGGAGAGAAGCTCTAAGTCCTCCTTGGTGGCTCAAATCCAGTGCATGCTCACTGAGGCATCTTTGAACTATCTTCCTTTGAGCCAGACAATCTGCATGTTATTAGCTCTTCCCACCCACCTCAAAATTAAATTCCAGGCTCTCCAACAGCAAACTACAAACAAACATACATGGATCAGAAAAAGGCTGAGTAGCTATCAGCCACAAACCCCGCCACTGTGCAGCAGGATGGAATGTGTAGACAGGAGCCCTCCCAGGCCAAGTGGCATCTCAGGCATGTCTCTGCCAGTGGCAGCCCCAAATCACACGGCAATAAATCTCCCCAGCCCCTCTCCTGTGCTCCATCCCATCCTGCCTGTGGCATGTGATTCCAGCACTGCTCTGGGGCTGGGGAGCGCTCCCCAGACAGGCGAGAGAGCACCGGGTGCCAGGTGGGGTGGAGGTGTGTTTGTGTGGCTGAAACTCTGCCAGGGCTTATGTACCCCAAAAACAGGGGTTGCTGCTGGCGTCAGGGAGCACAGGAGGAGGGCACTGCATGCCTGAAGAGATGGCTGCTGCTTCATGCACTGCCCTGGAGCACACAGGTTTGTGGAAACCCATCCCATGAGGCCTTTACAGGGCCACTTCCAGATTCAGCAACACACGTTCGCAAGTAACTTGTCTCTTTGCCCTCAAAGCAAGTCCAGTGACACCCCAGTCAGGGGAGGTGACAAAAGCCACTTTCTTTGACAAACATCTGCAGAGGCTTAGGGACTGCCCCAACCTCCCTGCAGTTCAGCAGTAGCTGGAAAGCCTGTTGGAAAGGCTATTTGCCATGTCCCTGGCCATGGCCACTGCTCAGTGAAATCAGCACCTGCATTACAAATGCAATCTATACCTGGGTCACCAGGCACCTGTCCTTGCAGGCAGGGGCTGCACAAAAGAAAACACTGATCCAGTGAGGACAGGCTGAGCAGTAAGACCTTATCCAACTGAGAGAAACAGGAGCAAGCTGAACATTGGCACTGCTCCATCCATTTGCCCCAACACTCCAAATCTTAGGCCCCATCACTGTAGTATTGCTGTGGACTGGCTGGTTTTGTCCCCAGAATCAAAGCCCCCTTCTGCTCTACAGCAAAGGGTGTGCAGGAAGGAGCAGAGCAGTGGCTGCAGAATGCTGGCTGGAGAGAAGTGTCCACTGGTGAGGAAAGGAGGCGAGCAGTGGAGCCCAGCACTTCCTGCTTGCTTCTGAGGCCACCAGATGTAGAGCACCTCCCTACTGAGGACTGTGCACCCACCAGCAGCCTGCCCTTTGGAGTGGGGATGGCCCTCAACAGGGCCAATGTTCCCTATCTGCTGAATGAAGTCAGACTAAGATTCTCCACACCAGAGGAGGAAAGTGAAAGAGCTTAACTGAATTCCACATCCAAGTGCAGTCTTGGAAGCTGCAAGTTATCAGTCTCTTTCCAAACACAAACTTGGCCCAATTTCCAAAGAAACTAGCTATTGCCTCAGATCAATGCTGGCAGAGAAACAAGCATGTTATAAAACACTACATGCATGAGACAGAAAACTTTCCTTTTCTCCTCCGTCTGTTGTGCTTTGTCCCTGAAACAGCTGCTCTCCAGCACAGCACAGTACCTTTCCAAGTTACTTTGCGAGCCTAATTAACAATCCTTGACCCCCACTTTGACCAGATAAGAGGATGCTAATGATATTCTCCTCACAGAAGTTGCTCCCTGTCTGCCAAGAAAGCCTGTGCTTCAGAGGTATGATGTGCTCCCAGCCACACAGATAGATAGCCATGGAGTTGTCAGTGGTGTTGCCAGGATCACACATCTGCTCCCTGCCAAACATCTTAAGCATATTCTTTGGAGAAGTTTAACAGTTTCTTAAACCCTCTTTTAAAGCCAAGAAAGCTTAAATATGAGCAAACTGATTCACGTGTTATCTCCCTCTTCCCCTGCCCTCTTCATGCTCTTCTCTGAGTTTCTGTTTTACTTTTCCAAAAGAAGGCAGTAGAGGGATACAGCACAACCCCAGCTTGTGTCTGTGGGCAAAGCAATGTCTCCATCACACAGGCAAGCAGGAAGGAGCAGAGACCGGCTCTATAAAAAAAAGTTTAAAAAAAGGCAGGTCCAGATGAGAGAGGAAAGGGAGACGCTCCATGTAAAGCAAATGTTTTCTCCACTGCCTGGTATTGCAAGTGACCCCACAGATTCAGAAGCTTCCAATTCCTGGGGTAGAAACTCCCCACAGCAAGATGACAGCCTATGACTGCAGGTAGGCAGTGTGATAGGATGACCAGATGCCAGGCACAACAAACCCACCAAATCCCTCCACCACTGTCAGCATTAGAAGTCTTCCTAAAAAACTGGTGGGTTTAGCATCTCTTAGGTTTTCAACCTCTTGCCCCAGTTTTGTCCTGCTAGGATTCTGCCAGTGGTAAAACATCTGCTACCCCTGCCCACAAACTGTGCACATATACAGGGCCTCAAACTACATTATTTATTAATTCAATCTCAGGCAGCACATAACTTCTAAACCCTTCTGTAATACAGACACTAAGCATCACTGCTGATTTTACAGGCTACCTCAAAGCATCAGAAAACCCTCATCACTAATATTCAGCATCAACAGTTTAGAGCACCTGCTTGTATTGACTATATAGGCACCAGAAGCAGTGCATTGAAGGAATAGACTGTGGATCCTCTCCTCCCTGAATGACAGCTGTCTAAAGGAGTTTTTTTCTTTCAATACTTTTTTTTTTAAAACATGCCTCACTAACATGGAAGTGGAAAGCTGGCAATCAGTTTATATCCAGAACTCCGACATCCTGGAGACACAGTTCTTTTCCCTGTATTTCCAAGATTCCCATGCAGAAGGACTTGGGGGTACTGGCTGACAAGAAGCTGGACATGACCCAGCCAGGGGCACTCCCAGCCCAGAAAGCCAAACGTGTCCTGGGCTGCATCCAAAGTAGCGTGGGGCAGCAGGGGAGGGAGGGGATTCTGCCCTTCTGCTCTGCTCTGGTGAGACCCCACCTGGAACCCTGCACCCAGCTCTGGGGTCCCAGCACAGGAAGGACATGGAACTGCTGGAGTGAGTCCAGAGGAGGCCACCAAGATGATCAGGGGGATAGAGCACTTTCCCTATGAAGGCAGTCTGAGAGAGTTGGAACTGTTCAGCTTGGAAACGACTAGGCTGTAGGGAGAAAACAAAGCTGGAGAGGGACTTTTGACAAGATAGTGACAGGACGAGGGGAAATGGCTTTTAGGTGCAGCAGGTTTAGATTAGACTTTAGGAAAAAATTCTTTACTGTGAGTGGTGAGGTACTGGAACAGGTTGCCCAGGCAAGTTTTGGATGCCCCATTCCTGGAAGTGTTTGTTCAGGGCCAAGTTGGATGGGACTCTGAACAACTTGGTCTAGGTAAAGGTATACACGCCCACACCAGGGAGTCAGGATTAGATGATCTTTAAGGTCTTTTCCAACCCATTCTATGGTATTCCAGGAAACAGACATTTTAAAATCTTAGTGAAAAGGAGTACCTCTCTAGTGGTTTGTCCTTTGGACAATTCACTGGTTCATACATTAACCTACACTTCTGTTTGTCAATATCCGTTTATTACTAGTGTACAGGGTTATCAGTTTTCTAATCTGGGCATGAAAAGCTATTAAGACAGACACATGACTGCAATATTTAGCACACCTTGGTGAACTTTCCCAGAAGAACGTTCATGGCAAAAAGGGCAAAAGCACATCTTTTATGTTTGCCATCCCAGCCACACTTGGGTGTCTAAATTAGGGTTAGAATTGGCTAAGGAGATGGCCGTACTCTAAAATAACCTCCATAAACACATGCTCTCAGCTGGGCAGAACTTGAAAATGACATCCCTGAAATACAGATAAGCCTGTCTATGAAATCCTGCTTTGCAAACTTCTGGCTGCTTCAAAATGAGCTCTTCTGGAAAGGGATCTCTGAAAAGAATTTGACCCCTTATGCACACCCTCCTTAAACCAGCAGGCATGTAACTACAACAACAGCAAAATATAAAAATTACATGGAAATGGTAGAAGAAACACATTTGACTCTTTTGAAAGTGCTTAGACCAACACAAATACTACTTCTAGAGAGCAATCTTTTATTAAAAAAAACAAAAACAAAACCAATACCACAGTACTGTTCTGCATCTCCTAAAGAATGCAACAATTTGGGGGATGGACACCTGCAGGAAATACCTGGATTTACTTGCTTTTGGGCTCCTCAGAGAAACCAGAATTTCTCGGAATTCTTGAAATTTTACTGCAGCAAGCAGGTTCTGCTTTCTGATACCCCGTTTAAGATACTCATTGGCATGCAGCTCTAAACCGGAGCATAAATCCAAAACACTTGTATTCCTCGTATTAGAGAATTTCATAGCTT
This sequence comes from Trochalopteron elliotii, assembly GCA_024734555.1. NCBI lineage: Eukaryota > Metazoa > Chordata > Aves > Passeriformes > Leiothrichidae > Trochalopteron > Trochalopteron elliotii. The sequence goes on along the minus strand of JANPWX010019824.1, from coordinate 247,165 downwards.
TTAAAGACTTTCAGCTCAAAGCTCAATTATAGTATTACCCCAGTCCTGATTTATTCTTTTAAATTATAAATAATAGCAAGTGAACCATAAAAGCACATTTAAAATTTGGCAGCTTCTTGTAAGAGATTAAGCCTCATTCGGCTAATGCATTTGTTGCAGAGCCAGACAGCAGGGATTGTAAACTACTCTCTAAAGACTGCTAGGAAGAAAACTGTGGGCCTCTGAAATGAGTACCTGGCTATTTTACCATTCAAAAAGCCTGAGCAGTTCAGTCACACATATCCTGTTGAGTCATCACATGCTTCCCAACAACGATGGGGGAGGGGCAGGCAGGAAATTAAAAACCCCAGAATTATGTACGTTGCAAATAAATGTTGGTGTATTGAGGAAATTGAGTTATTGGAGCTACCTGTTCCCATCAAAGCATTTCTCCATGGCTTTGGAAATACAAGATGGTTCTTTAGGAATCACAGGATGGTTCCTGCTTTTTATGTTCATATTGATAAGTAAATTTTGAGCTCATAAAGGGGTATTTCTGAGTTCTGGGTGGGGAAACTACATGTCAGAATTGCCCAAGAAATTGCACACCCTCTATTCCTCATGGAGGAAGATGCTTTAGAGACACATGAGATGCTGATCAGGGCAGACTCGGCTCTGACCAACATGTGAGGCATGATGCAATTGTTTAACAAATGCTGTTTGCTACCAAAATCTGAAAAGAACAGAGGAAAAAAAAAAAAAAAAAAGAACAAACAGTTTCTCACCTACATGCTGGCTATAAATCTTGATGCTGTGACTGTGCCAGGCTGCATGTGACTGCACTACCTCACAAGTACTGAAGGTAACACAGCTAGAAAACCTTCTCCTACTATATTGTAAAGAGCTACTTCTTTGGTGGCCTCGTAGCTCTCTTGATCATCTGCAACCACTGCCAGTAGCCTCATACCACCTTTGGGGGATTCAGTGAACTGCACTGAAGATACTGCAAAGATGATTTAGAACATCTCAAATGATCCTTCAGCAACTAACTCCAATAACACTTTGAATCTTGGGGTCAGTAAGAGCATTTTTCTAAACTTCAAGCATTTCCAAAGCATATGACTTAGTCCTGACAGGATCAGACTAAGTGGAGACCATTCAAAGCAAGTCCAGATTCATAAAGGGTTCCCACATCCACTCTGAGGACAGGCTTGCACAGCCACTTTCAACATAACCGACACAGAGGAAAAAAGTGAAAGATATGAATCAAAAACAACAACAAAAAACACAGGACAGTTTCTTTTAGTGACATCAAAACCACCTTCCTAAAATAATAAGCCAGTCATTTGTAATTCAGATGCATTAATCCATAAACAGCTGACCAGCAAGCACCAAGAGAAACAATGAATTTTTTTTGTCAGTTTCGTAAACTGAAAACCACAGGTAGCTTCTCTGAAGTCTCTTCCCCTGTTGTGATCTCTGGTAACAGAGGTACATACCCGTGCTAAAATGGCACACTTGGTGGATCAGGGAGATTACCCCCAGGGTCAAGGGCCCAAGGTGTGGCCAGGCTACTATCAATTGAGATGCCAGCAGGTCATGGTACCGTACCTAGAACTGTACCTACAGCACAGGAGTGTCTGTTCAAGGAGCAGCAGTTACAAGCAGCAAGCTGGTGGGGCTTTTTCTTTTTAAAGGGATAAAAAAATCTGAAATTGCCTTTGTCCCCAGTTCTGCCTTGTGACAAAGCCAAGCAGATCAAAATAGGTCCAGGTCATCATGGAGTAAAAATGAGACTACCAGCAGGCTGTAAACTCACCAAGATCCTGCCAGCATGCCAGCACCCAAGCAGTCACGGAAAAGGCCTATGGGGAGTATAGCTCCAGTGCAGATAAAACACATGCCAGGCTGCCACGTATCACGGTACTGCATCACAGGACCAAATACGTCCAGTGGAAAGCGCCGCTGGGATCCGTAACAGCTGTACTAATGACCCCTGCCTCACAGACCATTTTAAACCCGTGCCGCTCATTCAGCAGGTCCGCGGACACAGAAAGGCTGCGAAAAGCCTGCACAGCGCAAAAAAGACCTCCTGAGCCTTCCTGTGGCATTACGCAAGAACAGCATTTTGGGTAGAGTTCCCAGAGGAAATTACCCAACTTCGACGACAACCAGAAAGAAACCTAGCCGGGCGGGGTGGGAGCGCTTCCCGAGGGCGAAGGGGCTCCGCTCGCCGCTGCCGTGCCTGTGGCAGCATCCGCGCCGCGCTCCCCTGCGTACCGGCTCCCCGGGGATTCTCCCACAATCCCCCTCCGACGGTAGCACACGCGAGAGCTGCCGCGCCGCTGTCACTCCGCGGGGAGAGGCACCCACGCGCGCACTGGGACCCGAACTTGACCGGCCTA
>JANPWX010019824.1:198444-244405 GCA_024734555.1 Trochalopteron elliotii | reverse complement strand
CGCCCCCGCCGGGAGCGCCGGCGAGGCCCCCAACGCTGCCCGGCTTCGTCGACCCCCTCTCGGCTACGGCCTCCCGCCCCGGCCACCCTTCTGTGTCCCCCGAGCCCCAGGGTGGACAGACCCACCGCTCCGGCCGTTCCTTGAGCACATCCCGCCTTGGCTGGGTTTCCCACGCGGTGCCCGGGTGGCAGCTTGCCCGAGCGGTACACTGTAGCAGCCCCCAGAAGAGCTCGCCTGCAGGACAGGGTGTAAGCAGCAGCACCGGGGCAGAGAGGGCTATGTTTGTACCCATGCTCCTTGGAGGGCTGCACTTTGTCTTCACTTGGAGCAACTCTGCATAAACGTAGTTCCCTGTCAGCAAGGTGGAGCTTGTTTCAGCTCGTTTCCTGGAAAGCATCAGAACTAGCTTTTTGTTAAATGTATCACAGCATCTTAGCAGTGCCAGTGGCAGGGCCTTCTGGAAGTCTCCAGTCAAACATCCTGCTTGGAGCATGACTATTGCAGGCAACAGGTGAAGTCAGCTGTGGTTTTGTCCCACTGAATCTGGAAAGCTGCCCAGCGTGGTGATCCTCACCTCTCTGGTGCCCTGTCCCAGAGCCGATCCACTTTTCTGAGGAAAGATTTTCCTTATGTCCATCATCAAGCCAGTAGTAGTGCCTGTGCAGGCAGGTCTGGGCACCATCCAACAAAGTTACATGTGTTTCTTATAACTAGTGAGTCCTTGAGCCTGGAAAAAAAATGCCTTGGTTCTACAGGAAGAAACCTATCCTGTCTCGGCCAGCAGAGATGATGGGGGAGGTTTTATAGCGTTGGCCTACTGCATGAGCAGCGACAGTCAGGAAGACAGTACCAATCTTGCTGCTCCCCTGGGTGCTGACTGGAAAATAATGAGCGGGATATTGGTGACTCACAGGGTGAGACTGACAGCTGACCAGGCAAAATCCTGCTCGTGGTCTGGCAGACTTGCACGTATTTGGGTTTCAGAGTGTTTCAGGTACACCATGCGACACTCATGTGGTTTTCAAGTGCAATAAATAACTCCTGCTAAGTAGCCCTTAATGCTGCAGGGAGAAAGTGAATCTCATTCTTCTCATTGGTTAAAACTACTTTGTAACACACACACTCCCCCACCCGCGCACACGTGTGCTACTCCTTTTATCCTCAGCCCTTGTGGATCTGCTGATTTCAGCGGCCTCTGGTGCTGCCTGGTGGGCTGTCAAAGTGACAAGAATGAGCTATCCTGCTGCCAAAGTGCACGACCAGAGACATCTGCTTCCTCTTTTCTGTTCATTTAGATGCTTCTCAGTTCTTTCTGACACATTCTGCAAATCAGTCCAATAATCACCTTGTGCTTTGTTTAAACCTGATGTTGTGAGCAACATGATGGCAATGCCGGTGCCCATGATACTATAATGACACCATCACTGATGGTACTGATCTTCTCAGTCAGCATTCAAACAAGCATCAGCTCAATAATTGCCTTCTTCAATGAGTAAACCTAGCTTTCAAAACCCTCAGGCTCTCCAGACTTCTCTTATGGATCAATTGGCAAAAGGCAACCCACCATGTGAGCCAGCAGAAAATCCATTCTTCAGAACTAGCAGGTCAGTCCAGAGTTTCCATGTTTCTCTACTGTTAGAAAATACTTGGAATTGTGCTGCTGAAATTTGTCTTTTCCTTCTTTCAGTTTTGAACTGCGCACTTCTAGGGAGGAATCCGACCTCAATTGTGACTCAAGGCAGAGTCAATTTGATTTCCCATGACATTATTATATATGCTATATTTCAAATTTGTCTAGCAATAGCAAAAGAAATGACAGCACAGTGTTCAGTAAAAACATGAGAGTTAGGAAACGTCTAAAACATTTTTCCATGGGTCCACTGTAGGCCCCCACCATGAATCCCTGCAATGTTTTATCTGAATCCCATAAAAATATTGCCATTTTTTCCATGGGACCACTGTCTTGGTTGGTCTCAACATGTCTATGGAAGTACAGGCAAGGCTTTGTGATTAAAGAAGGCCCTGTTGCTGGAAGGGATCATTCACACTCTGCACCACTCAAGTGTGCAACGATGTGTCAAAGGGTAAATATAGACTTATAGATCCAAGCAGGTATCTACACACCTATTTTTGGCAAAAAAGTAAGGCTTCAATCATGAACCCATGATTGAAGAAAGAGAAATATAGGCCTTACAGGAGAAGTAAAAATGAGCATGTGTTTATGCAAGGTCTGGCTGCTCACACTGCATGTCACCCCTCTCCAGCTTTTCACCATTGCAGTCGACACTCCAGCCCAACCTGTAAGGAGTCCTTGGAGATCTCACTTTTCCAGTTACACCATAGTCTGCTCCAACTCATCATGTTGTGACGTTCTTTTTTGGCAAAGTTAATTTTTAGTCTTCTTCTCCCTTACAAAAAAAAAAAAAATACTGCTTGATTATAATGCTTTGCTACACATGAATACATCTGTCCATCCATCATGCTTAATGACTTGCAAGTCTGATTTTAATCAAACTTGGTAGTTGGAAGAGACTGTAAACATCTAAAACACCTGCTGAAACAAGCCATCAGGGTGCAACAGAGTGAAAGTTCACTGGTAATGTGGCAAGACCTTTGTAGTTAGGCATCAAAGTATCAGGAGGAAGAAGAAGGAAGTTATAAGCCCCGTATCCTTAGAAGAAAAGCAAAGTTCTCAAGGAGCATGGCAGAATCCAGGAAAGGATGTAAATATGAATCAAATGGGAGGTTCTCAGTCAGACAGCTCATGGAAGGCTTCCCAGGTCTGTGCTGGGGTCAGTATTTTAGCCAGAGCAGTAGCATCATGTATTTCTTCTGGGCAACCACTCTTCAGCTGAAGAATAGCATGTGGTCACCACCAGGGATGTATCCACATGAAAATGCAGTGTCCCATGGCAAAACATGGCCCATCTGGGTGTGTGGTCTTGTGGAGTTGAAGGCGGCTGGGACAGTGGAGGTGCAGTAGCTATTCTAAGCCTTCTGAGTAAAACCTCACAAGCCCCTTTCTGGGCAGGGCGGGCACAGAGAAGCACACATAAACTCTCCTGTCTGCTTATTTCAAGCTCAGCATGCATCATGTCAGCTTCTCCAGAAGGAGTGGGAGTTTGGGCTTGTGGCTCTGCTCTCTAGCATGGTTTTGGCAGCCCTGAGCATCTATGGGACATGTGTGAGCAGACCTGGATTGTGCTGGAGTGAAGCCCACAGCCTCAGGTCACTGACAAGACCAAAAAATATGCAGTGCACGTCCCCAGGGCATGAAAGTGGTGTCTGGGATGAGCATGGCTTGGGCAAGAAGGAGGCAAGAGGAGAGGTCAGAAGGAATTGTCAGGATTGGGGGCCCAGCCAGATGGAGAGGGCTTTTGCAGGGTGGTGGGTGGCAATGGAGCCATGTACCCTGCAGTGTGTGCGGGTCCGTGCCAGGGTACCCCGAGTCACAGATCCCCTCTGCTGACACCGTGCTCCTGGATGCTGGTGGGGAGCCCGGGCACTGCGCAGCTTCCCAGAAAATCCAGCACAGCTTCCTCCATGGAAATGCTGCTTGCAGGGATGCCAGCAGGTCAGAAATATGCTCCCTCTCCACCGGTGTGGGGCAGGGGACACAAACCGTCTTTGACATTTTTGTTTCTCAGATTTACAGGACCTATTAAAGTGATCTGACAGCTTTCCATAAGGTATAGCTTTCCTTTGTATCAAAGCTGCAGTAACCCAGATTAATGATACTGGGAATTTGTTTCGACTTTATTTATTTCAGAATGTGCTTGCAGCCCAGAAAGCCAGTTGTATCCTGGGCTGCATAAAAAGAATTGTGACCAAGAGGCTGAGGAAGGTGGTTCTACCCTGCTCAGGTGAGACCTCACCTGGAGTGCTGTGTCCAGCTCTGGAGTCCCCAGAAGAACTAAGATGTGGACCTGTTTAGAGTGTAGTCCTGAGGAGGCCATGAAGAACATCAGAGTGCTAGACCACCTTTCTTATGAAGACAGGCTCAGAGTGTTGGGGTTGTTCAGCCTGGAGAAGAGAGAGCTTGGAGCAGCCTTTTGATAGTTAAATGGGGCTTTATAAGAAAGATGGGAGCAGATTTTTATTTATTTTATCAGAGCCTGTAATAACAGAAGGGACAAGGCTTTCAAACTCAGTGTAGATTCAGACTGTACATATCTTTTTTTCAGTAAGGGTGCTGAAACACCATAGCAAGTTGCCCAGAAGAGCTGTGGATGCCCCATTTGTCAAAGTGCTCAAGGCCAGCTTGTATGGGACTTAGAGCAACCTGGTCAAGTGAAAGTTCTCCCTCTTCATGCCAGGGGGTTGGACTAGATAATCTTTTATAGGTCCCTTTCAGTCCAAATCTTTCTATGCTTTTTTATATTGCTCCCTTCAAGGCCTGCAGAAGCCCAGGGATACCCCCATGCCTGTCTCTCACTCACTGACTCTGGGGCATGCTGTGTGGATGAGCCAGAGGCATCCCTGCGGCACAGCGCGGCACCATGCAGGCACATTCCTCTTGTGATGGTTTGAAAGCAAAACTAGTGAGAGGCTTCAAGTCAGAAATACAATTTAATAGAAAAAGAAAAAAAAAGAAATAAAATAAATGCAATAATACAAAAGACCCCTGACAGAGTCAGAATACAACTTGAGCAAGATGATGGAAGCAGCAATCTTGTAGAAAGGTCTGGTAGCTCTGATCCTCTGTAGATCCAGTGGGTAAGGTACTCTGTATTGTCTCAGATTATATGCAGGTGAGAATGCTTGGCTCCTCGCCCTGGGTGGAGCATCTCACAATGGAATAATGAGTCATACAGGGGGGTCTTTGATGGCCCATTAACGGGAGATAACTCCTGGTGGGAGTTATCTGTAAGTCATCAGCAGGCCATTAACAGAAAACATGTTATCAAAAGACCCATTAGCAGAGGACACCTTAACAAAAGACACCCTAACAGAAAGAGGGAGGGGAGAGTCTGGAAGAATGCTGCTTCAGCAATAGGTTTCCACAGTTCATGAAGATGGTGGTAGAATACTCCGTGCACGTTCTACACTACAACCCAGGACATAATCCACCCCTTATTTTATCACCATCTACATCATACCCAAATAAATACATTCTTACAGAGATATACATATATACATAGAGAATGAAACTTCACACACTGTTCTCACTTAAAATTAGGTCTTCCTGTGGCACACAACGGGTTTCCCCATCTTTTTGCATTACTCACTAAGTGTATCCAGGTTCTTGAGCAAAGACAATCCCACGGGTGGGTCTGCTTTTGTCTGAAGTGGGATTAATCCAAACGGTCTTGCTTAAAATGCTCTTCATGTGTACCACAGGGACTTTGTCTCCATCTACCGTGTGTAAGGGTTCAGACTGGGCAGGACCAGCTCGATTGATAGACTCTCGGGTGTTGACCATCCAGGTGGCTTTGGCTAAGTTTATTTTTCAGTTTTTGAAGGTCCTTCCGCCAAGTGCCTTTAGGGTAGTTTTTAGTAGTTTATTGCAGCGTTCAACTTTCCCGGCAGCTGGTGCGTGGTAAGGAATGTGATATATCCATTCAATGCCATGCTCTCTAGCCCAGGTGTTTATAAGGCCGTTCTTGAAATGGGTCTTATTGTCTGACTCAATTTTCTCAGGGGTGCCGTGTCTCCACAGGACTTGCCTAAAATGGTGTTCCGGGCAGTGGCATGGGGCACAGGGTACGTTTCTAGTCATCCAGTGGTGGTTTCCACCATGGTCAGCACGTAGCGCTTTCCTTGGCGGGTTTGGGGAAGGGTGATGTAGTCAATTTGCCAGGCTTCCCCATACCTGTACTTCAGCCATCGTCCACTATACCACAGAGGCTTCACTCGCTTGGCCTGTTTGATTGCAGCGCAGGTCTCACAGTTGTGGATGACCTGTGAGATGCTGTCTATAGTAAGGTCCACCCCTCGGTCACGGGCCCATCGGTATGTTGCATCTCTTCCCTGATGACCAGAGGCATCATGGGCCCAACGAGCTAGAAACAATTCTCCCTTGTGCTGCCAGTCTAGATTTATCTGTGATATTTTTATTTTGGCAGCTTTGTCCACTTGCTCATTGTTGCGATGCTCTTCATTAGCCCGGCTCTTGGGTACGTGTGCATCTACATGTTGAACTTTTACGGTCAGTTTCTCCACTCGGGCGGCGATGTCCTGCCAAATGTCAGCGGCCCAGATGGGTTTTCTTCTGCGTTGTCAGTTGGCCTTTTTCTAGCGAGTCAGCCATCCCCACAGAGCATTAGCTACCATCCATGAGTCAGTGTAGAGATAGAGCCTCGGCCACTTCTCTTGTTCAGCAATATTCAAAGCCAGCTGGACAGCTTTAAGCTCTGCAAGCTGACTCGATCTACCTTGTCCTTCGGTAGCCTGTGTAACTCGTCGTGTGGGGCTCCATACTGCAGCTTTTCATTTCTGGTTAGTGCCTACAATTCGGCAAGAGCCATCAGTGAAGAGAGCATGTCGTCTTTCAGCTTCCGGTAACTCATTATATGGTGGGGCTTCCTCGGCACGTGTTACTTGCTTTTTTTCTTCTTTAGACGACAATCTAAAAGTCTCACCTTCTGGCCAGTTTGTTATAACTTCCAGAATCTCAGGGCTATTTGGGTTTTTAATACGGGCGCGCTGTGTGATGAGGGCAATCCATTTGCTCCATGTGGTGTCAGTGGCGTGATGTGTGGAGGGAACCTTTCTCTTGAACATCCACCCCAGCACTGGTAGTCGAGGTGCCAAAAGCAGTTGTGTTTCAGTGCCAATTACTTCTGAGGCTGCTTGAACTTTTTTGTAGGCGGCCAAGATTTCTTTCTCTGTGGGAGTGTAGTTGGCTTCGGAGCCTCTGTAACTTCGGCTCCAGAATCCTAATGGTCGGCCTCGAGTCTCTCCAGGCGCTTTCTGCCAGAGGCTCCAGGACAGTCCATGGCTCCCGGCTGCAGAGTAGAGCACATTTCTCACGTCTGGTCTCGTCCTGACTGGGCTAAGGGCTACTGCATGAGCAATCTCATGCTTGATCTGAACAAAGGCTTGTTGCTGTTCAGGGCCCCAGTGGAAATTGTTCTTCTTGCGGGTAACTAGGTAGAGAGGGTTCACGATCTGGCTATACTCAGGGATGTGCATTCTTCAAAAGCCTATGGCACCTAGGAAAGCTTGCGTTTCTTTTTTGTTAGTAGGTGGAGACATGGCAGTGATCTTGTTGATGATCTCTGTGGGAATTTGGCGACGTCTATCTTGCCACTTCACTCCCAGGAACTGGATTTCTTGAGCTGGTTTCTTAACTTTACTTCGTTTAATGGCAAAGCCAGCTTTTAGCAGAATCTGGATAATCTTCTCTCCTTTCTCGAAGACCTCTCCTGGGGTGTTCTCCCATACGATGATATTATCGATGTACTGCAGATGTTCTGGAGCCTCACTCTTCTCCAGTGCAGCCTGGATCAGTCCATGGCAGATGGTGGGGCTGTGTTTCCACCCCTGGGGCAATCGGTTCCAGGTGTACTGCACGCCCCTCCAGGTGAAAGCAAACTGGGGTCTGCACTCTGCTGCCAGAGGAATGGAGAAGAAGGCATTGGCAATATCAATGGTTGCATACCACTTTGCTGCCTTGGACTCTAGCTTGTACTGAAGCTCTAACATGTCCGGCACGGCAGCGCTCAGTGGTGGCGTGACTTCATTCAGACCACGGTAATCCACTGTCAGTCTTCATTCTTCACTGGACTTACGCACAGGCCATATAGGGCTGTTGAAAGGTGAATGAGCTTTAGTGACCACCCTTTGGCTTTCTAGTTTATGGATCATCTCATGTATGGGAATCACAGAGTCTCTGTCAGTGCGGTATTGCCGACGGTGTACTGTTGCTGTGGCAATTGGTACCTGTTGTTCTTCGACTCTCAGCAGTCTTACAGCAGAGGGGTCATCTGAGAGACCAGGCAAAGTATTCAACTGTCTGATGTTTTCTTTCTCCACTGCAGCTATCCTGAAAGCCCAACGATATCCTTTTGGGTCTTTGAAATATTCATTCTTGAGATAGTCTATGCCGAGGATACATGGGGCCTCTGGGCCAGTTGTGATGGGGTGTTTTTGCCACCCATTCCTTGTTAAACTTACTTCAGCCTCTAATACAGTCAGTATCTGGGACTTTCTTGTCACCTCAGAGATAGAAATGGCTTCTCTTCTTACATAACTTGATGGCATCATGGTACATTGGGCTTCAGTGTCAACCAACGCTGTATATTTTTGTGGGTCAGATGTGCCAGGCCATCGGATCCACACAGTCCAGTAGATCTGGTTGTCTTTTTCCTTTACCTGGCCAGAGGCAGGGCCCCCCTATTCCTGATCATGGCATACATTGTTCTCTCTCTGTAAATATGTTTCTGAGGTCTCTTCAAGAGGATCAGTCATATCATTATTCCTGTACCGTGTGGGGTTCTGTGCACGAGAAACCGGAGCGACATTGATTCTAGATGGGCTTCTTGTGGTAGGTGTTTCTCGTTTCAGCTCACGTACCCGGGCTGCTAAGGAGGAGGTGGGTTTTCCATCCCACTTCTTCATGTCTTCTCTATGCTCTCGAAGGAAAGACTAGAGGTTACTTCGTGGTGTGTATCTTCTCTCCCTGGCTGGGGAGCGCCTGCTCTTAATGGCAGAGACTTTTGTTGGCTCTGGTGAGACGTGGTAAATTTCTTTTTTAAGTTCTTTTTTCAGTTTCTGATGGCCTTCTGCAATCAACTTCTGGACTTGCTCAGCCAGTCCTGTTTCTACAGACGAGACATGGGTACGAATTGGTGCAGTGACAGTGTCTTCGTAAATTTTTAGTTTATTGGTCAGGACACCCACCCTGTCTTCACTTTTCCTCTATTGCAGTGTTGCCAGGTACCGTGAGTACATCTCTGGTTCAAGCCGTGCAAATTTCAACCACATCCGTGATGTGCAATGGACGTTATCTGGGCTTTTAGGAAATCTCTCGTCTTCTGAAAAAATGATCTCCAGCACGGCCAATTCCCTCAGGCATCGGATACCTTGTTCTATTGTGCTCTATTTTCCTTGGTGTACTTGGAGGTCTTCTTTACAAAGGTATTTGTCTTTCATACTTGTTAGCAGTCGCTGCCAGAGACTGAGAGGTTCTTGGGTTTTTCCAATTCCCTGGTCAATGACCACATCCCGGGACAGCGATCCCAGTTGTCTGGCCTCAATTCTATCCAGAATGGTGTCATTGGCTGCAGCGTCCCAGATGCGGAGCAGCCAGGTCAGGATGGACTCGTTGGTCTGGCGGGTGAATTCCTTTCGCAGGTCACGCAGCTCACCCAGAGATAGAGAGCGGGTGATGATCTCTGTCTCTGTCTCTTCTACTGGATGCGAAGGTCCTGCTGCATCTTCGTCAGTCACTGTGCGGACTGATTTGCTCTTTACTTTCTTCTTCTGAGTGGTGGCAACTGCTACTGGTTTAGGCTGTTCCAGTTCAGTGACGGTTTGTGTGGAGATGGTGACAGCATTTTTGGTTCCTTTCTCCTCTGTGACAGACTGCATAGATGTGGACACTGCTGCCTTATTTTTGGCTTCTTTTCCTTTTGTGATGGTCTGTGTAGATGTGGACACTGTTGCCTCACTTTTGGCTTCTTGTCTTTCTGGGATGGTCTGTGTAGATGTGGACACTGTTGCCTTGCCTTTGGCTCTCTTCTTTTTTGTGGCAGTCTGTGTAGATGTTACTGCTGTTGCTTTGCTTTTCATTCCCTCTACTTCTTCCTTAAGATGCTGTATCACACCATGTAGTGTTTTGATTCTGAGCATTGTGTGGGCTGTGCAGAGGAGACTGAGCAGGACTAACAATAACTCCATGCTGTCCTTGGCATCTAGAGGGTACTTAATATTTACAAAAACTGCTGCGTCATGCCTGAAAAGCTTGAAAAAATCATTCTTTACCCCTCCCCACAGGGACTGGGTGAGATTATTGAGGCCCTGGATGTAGCATCCTGGACTAGAACAGGAGTACAAAGCTGGGTATATGCTCTGAATGATGTTCATTGCCTTGGAGTTTATCAAGCTATGGACATAATAGAGCAATAAAGCAATTTTAGTACCATACCCTGGTCTACGCAGGAGCATTAAGACTGGCAGATAGTACCCCAGGTGCGGAAAAATATAGAGAGATAGGTACAAGACACATGTGAGCATGCTGAGCATCATGGCAAACAGGTGCCTGCCTCAATATGAAATTGTAATTCTGTCTTTTCTCAGTGCCTCTTGCCCCACGTTGGGCGCCAAATATGTGATGGTTTGAAAGCAAAACTAGTGAGAGGCTTCAAGTCAGAAATACAATTTAATAGAAAAAGAAAAAAAAAGAAATAAAATAAATGCAATAATACAAAAGACCCCTGACAGAGTCAGAATACAACTTGAGCAAGATGATGGAAGCAGCAATCTCGTAGAAAGGTCTGGTAGCTCTGATCCTCTGTAGATCCAGTGGGTAAGGTACCCCGTATTGTCCCAGATTATATGCAGGTGAGAATGCTTGGCTCCTCGCCCTGGGTGGAGCATCTCACAATGGAATAATGAGTCATACAGGGGGGTCCTTGATGGCCCATTAACGGGAGATAACTCCTGGTGGGAGTTATCTGTAAGTCATCAGCAGGCCATTAACAGAAAACATGTTATCAAAAGACCCATTAGCAGAGGACACCTTAACAAAAGACACCCTAACAGAAAGAGGGAGGGGAGAGTCTGGAAGAATGCTGCTTCAGCAATAGGTTTCCACAGTTCATGAAGATGGTGGTAGAATACTCCGTGCACGTTCTACACTACAACCCAGGACACCTCTGCCTTCCACATTCCCAGCACCGTCGTGGCAGCAGCAGAGCAGTGTACTTCCGCAGGGCAGGGCCCCGAGGTGAGGGCATGGCTCCGTGCTGCCTGCAGGTCACCCTGCTGCGGGGACACGCATGGCCTGAGTGCCACAGCACAGCTCCCTGCTCCCGGGATCCTGCTCCACGAGGGTCTGCTGAGGAGCCCTTCTGCCGAGGCACTGGTTTAGGAGGAGGATTGGGAGGGACTGACTTCTTCTGGAGGGACAGGTAGCAGCAAAAGAACAAGCAGAGAGAGGCAGAAAGCTCTGCAGATCCAATCACAACATCCAGCAGCTTTTTGCTGAGAGCCCAGAGGAGTCAAATCAGGAGCAGCACTGTCTCCATGAGATGAAGTTTCATGAGAGATCAGGCCACAAGCCTTGGCTACAATTCACAATGATCGTTACTTGAAATAAAGACTTGAACAAAGAAACTTGAATCATCTTACAAACCTGGAAGTCCTTTTGCACAGTTCTGCTGCCAGCATTGAGCTGTCTTTGTGGGTGGTTTTGCAATTTGGGAAGGAACCCAAGCAGCCTTGATACAGTGAGTGTTGACACAGACCAGCTTCTAATTCCAATGGCTTTGCCTCCTGAATGGTGCTGGCTGGTCCTGTTACAGACTGAGGGTGTCCCATAGTTGTGACAGAAAAGATGCATGAGCTTGTACCTATTTACCCAGCCCTACCAGGTTTATTCCCCTTTTCCTCTCAGTTATATCCAGCCCTGTAAGTTCTTCATCTTTTTAGCCACATCATGCTAAGATGTGCCCTGTGGGAATACACAAGCCAGAGAGTAAAACAGACTTAATTAGCATAGCTGGTTCGATAACCAGGATGCCATGGCAGGAACAAACACAGCTCTGAGATTACAGAAGATGGGATTAAACCTTCTTATGGGAAGAGGAGAGATTCCATCAACTTTCCCTTATGAGAAAGATGTTGTAAATGCATAAGCTGTTTGTATGATCTTTTAACCTAATTATTGTAGTGGAAATTATTAGCATTCCTGAAATGGTATATAAGCTTTTGGAAAACCTTAGTAAAATTGAATTCTGATCACCAAATCAGTCTTTCCGTCTCTCCTCAATCGTCAATAGTGCCCCATGTCTCAGGCCCCATTTTGTGTGCTTGCCTCAGAAGCAAAGGGGCAATAATCTTCTGCAAGAGGCATAGAGTCAGGCCTGCCAGAGCAAAGGGAGGTGCCTGCAGAGGTTTGGTTGGGTGTAGGTTGAGGAGAACAAGGGAAAAAAATAGCTTGCTCTGCAGAGAAGCTCATCACCAGGCAAGAAGACATGTTCTATACATGCAGCTACATTCATCTGAGTGAAGAAAAACTTCCACCATTTCTTAGTTACAGTCCTTGATATTTTTTTAATATGAAAGTTTTCTTTATCTGTTTTGGGGTTTGGTGTCATACACAACTTTTCCTAATCACTAGAATAAGGTTAAATAGGCCTTCCCAAAATCTGTCTCCAAAGTCAGCTCATGTTTGGTTACTGTTGCATATTGCCCATTCCTGCTCATCTTCTGTTGGTTTGGCTGGTTCCTGCTGTAGTGCCTAACATACAGCCTGATTATTTGTCACAGAAATCTAATGTACAAATCACATAAATCCATTTGTTATGAGGGTGCTCAGCCTTTGTGCCTATCACCAATGCATTTCTTCTCTGTGCGCTGCTTTGCCTCCCTGGACAGACAGCTGCAAGAATAGCATCTGTCCAGAGGTGCCGGGACGTGGCTGGACCCTTGGACAGTGTGTTTTCTGGGGGAGAATCTGGGATGGCAATTATGCTCAAGGGTAAGGGTTTTGCCACTGTTGAGCTGATTTTACCTGACGGTTCCCAAGAGAACAACTTTGTATTGACATCTGGCTACTTAAGAGTAAGCTGCTTTCAGTACTTCTAGTTCTACTCTGATCTGCCAGTACATATCTAGATAATCACACTGTAGGAGTGAAAAACAGAGCTTCCATGAGTTAACAGAGACTATCACTGTTTTAATGTAAATGAGGTATCTCAGAGACTACCAAGTTTTCTCTACAACTTTTAAGAGAAATGAAAACAAAGGCTGCAGGAATGTGTTCCAAGAAACAGGATGGGTTTCACTGAGGGTGACGCCCTTCTGTTCAGTGATATTTGTTGTGGCTCCCTCCTGGTGTTAATTCATACATACCCAAGTAGTGAATAGGTCATTTGGAAAAAATGACGCCTGCACAGTAGGTGGGCTCTGAAGTCAGAAGTAGCAGGCAACATCAAGGACACACATTTCTGCTTTTAGTGTCGATCTGTAAACCTGCATCTTCCTTCTCTGGCAACTTAACTAATGGAGGACTGATGAGCACTCTGTGTGCCTGCACATTCACTGGATAAACAGAACACTATAGAGTGTTTTATTCACTGTTTCTTCTTCAGAAGGATGCTGCACCTGCAGATGTGTAGGAGAAAGGGAAGACATATGAATGTCAACCAGTGGAAATGTGAAATATGGCCAGGCATGACTGGGTGATCCTGCTGTCTAAGATCTCTGCAAATGCAGCATCACAGAACACCATCCCCTGAAAATGCAAGGAGAAAAAGAAAGACTACCCCAATTCTCTTACACTGTGTCTCTTATTACATCAATTCACTTTGGGGTATCTTCAGGGACTTTAGCAATTGGCAGACTGGGAAGACCAGGCCTCTCCTGCAAAAATCAAGGTACGTCCTCCACAAAAACTCACCAAGAGCAGCTGTCACTTTGAAGGGGGGAGCTGGCATGTGTGCTACCCCTTTTTCTCCAGCGTGGTGCTAAATGCAGGGTGATGACAGCATTCAGTCCCACACAAAATGGAATCAGCAACACTGTTCTCAGAAGGTATAAAAAACTGGGGCCCAGTACAGATTTGTTCATTGAGAAACAAACTTCAGGGAAAAAGAGACTGAGAAATCTATTTTTTTTTTGGTAAAATTAATTTTTTATTGGTAAATTACAGTGGATGTGAGTTCCCAGATAAACGAGACTGAACATCAGTATGCTGGTGACAGCATGCCTACCACTGCTGCCAAACCCCCAGGTTATCTGTGTCAGCTCAGAGCAGGAGGGGACTGAACTGCAACAGCAGGGGACCTCTGCCTACCCAGCCCAGTCCTACAGCCTCATTCCATCCCTGATCACCAGCACTGGGGCTTGGTGTGTCTTGTGCCAAGCATTTACTGGGCATGAAGTAAATCTGTGTTTCTCTGCTGTTTTATCTGCTGCACTTGGGATTTGGTCACCCAGCCCTCAAGAGAGAGCATGTGGAAAAATACAGGTCAAAGCCATCCTTAAGCTGCCAAGGAGCTGCAGAGCATTTGCAGATTGCAGGTGCAGTCCCAAGGTGCCCTTCGATCAGGGCAAGTTGCAGCAACTTCTGCCCAGCTGCAGCAGTAATCTGCAGCAGGGGAAAAAAGTATGCAGTGGATACTCCCTTAGGCTGTTGCACTTCTAAGATCCACTGAAAAGCCTTACTTGGCAGGAAGTTCTAGTCTTCTCCAGATTGATGCCACCTTGGCTCAGACTGAATCTGGTGAGAATGCCAGCAAGCAGGATTAGTCTGTGTACTCACAGTCTTGTGTTCTCCCAGCTGACAGGGTAATTCTTCTACCATAAAAGAAATAATGGACACTGCTCACTGCCTGACATATTGCAGTATTTACTCACACTATTAAAAAGGAGGAACGTGGCCAAAGGTGTGGTCTGAATCCAGAAAGTCTGGTAAAATTGCTGGGAAGTGGTGATGGCTGGTTGCTTTCCCAGTTACAGAGTGAGATTTCAAGGGCTGAGTTTTGAATTCACAGTATATCCAAAGGCAAACCTCTGGTGGTCACTTGTTTCTCTGGTGTTGATTTTGGGTTTGGGTTTTGGTTTGTTTCTTCATTTGTTTTTCTTTTTCATACAAAGGAGAACAAATTGATCCTCTCTCTTACTTGTGTGGAGACCTCAGAGTGGTCAGAGGAACAGAACAGAGACTGTTATCCTCTCTATAAAAATCATCTAGATGCATGGAGTGAGCTAAAGATGAAAATGAGCATGGCACTTGCCCTCCTCTTTTTGCCTTACCCCTTTGTGCAACAGGAGGGTAGATGGTGGGGCCTGGTTTGGGCTGCACAAGCGAGGAAGCACTCTGCTCCCAGGGCACTGCAGTACTTGTGGGACCCCGGCATCTGCTGGTATGCCAAAGCCCTGGGAGGCACAGCAGAACAGGAGTTAAAATATCAGTATGGGTGCAGAATGTGGGAAGGCCAAAAACAGCCATGAAATCCGGGAAAGGCAACAGATAACAGCAAGGAAACGGCAGGTGCTGGGTGGGGTGATGACGACACCAAGGCCACACCACTGATAAGGCCACAGGCAGATGTGGAGCAGGAGCCGTGTGATGCAATCCAGCCTGGCTGGCTGCCATCTGTGCCCACTCTAATGGAAAGCCTGCAAACAGAGCTGCAGCTCCCTAGGAGAGGAGAGGTGTAATGAGGAGTTATGCTGTGATGAGCAGTCCTGGATGAGAGCATGGATGTGGGCCAGTGCATGCCACTGGTGTGACACAAGCACAAAAGCTGGGGCAATGCTGTGAGGGAGCAGGCCTTAAGTTGGTTTCAGAAGTAGAGGTCTCCTTGCTTGTTGCCACTGTCACCAGCAGAGCTTATGTGTCTTGCTGGTGGTGACACTAGGTCTCCAGCTCCTCAGGCAAACCCAGAGGCTTCACATCTCCCCATCCTATGTCTTGAAGCCTTTTACATCACCACCTTGCTGGTGCGAGTACAGGGAGAATATGCAGAGCCGGCTGGAGTTCCACAGCCAATGTGAGGGAAGCAGCCACCAGAAAACCTCCTACCCCACCTGAGGAAGAATTTCCCCACCTCTTCTTCGAGGGGTACAGTAGGCAGGACTTTCATTAGGAGTTGCAAGTTTTGCTTGGCAGAAAACCTTGAAAAGACAAAAACAGTTTGCAGGAGGTCATTTATCCTTTGTCAGCTCTTAGCATATCATTTTAATCTGCTTTGTGAAGGCAGTGGAATTTGAATACCACTGAGGAATGAGGTGGAGGAAGATCAAGCCTTATATCAGCCAACAGCTTTGCTACAGTACCACTGATCTTGCTGCCCTCAGCACAGAGGAGAAGCAGACATTTCCTGCCACCCTCTCTCCAGAGAGAGAGAGTGATCTGGACTACACAGTGTGTCCCAGCAGCAAAGCTCCAGCCTGTTGTTCCTGCGCTGCTGCTGGTATGACCAAAGAACCAGGTCATGCTTGGGATCAGAGGCAGCAGAGGTGCCACCAGAGGCATTAAAATCAGCATTTGGATGTTTTTCCTGGTAGTAAAAAGAAGACTTTAAAGGCCCAAAATAGCCCTCATCTAGAGCTGTGAAGTGTGTTGGTGTGTGAGCAGTTTGCAGGTGGGGGCTCTGTGTTGTTCATACTGTCGAGTGTTGGCTAGAACCAGATTTGCCAGATGTGAATCTAAGGACATACATCCATGTGTGCTGGAGACTGACAGCTGCTTGTCCCGTGGACCGACCCTGCTGGTGGCTGGGTCCTTCCAACAAAGGCTCACCCAACCACCCTTGTGCACAGTGAGGCTTGGTCAGGTACACGTCCTGCTGAGATGGGTATTGTCCCAGGTCTCTGCTGGTTTGGTTTGTTCACTTTTTGGGATGAGGCTTCTTCGTTCCTGACTCCTGACCTGATCACCTCAAGGCTGCAATCTGTGACAATTGCTTTTTATTCTGTCATCTGGCATCACCAAAAAGAGGTTGGCTCCATCAGCTTCCCTTCCGGCAGTTGTAGGCTGCTATCAGATCCCCTTTGGCCTCCCTTGTACTAGACTAAACAAGACTAACAGGACCCCATGTGCTTTGGGAACAACTGCTAATGCAGTTAAATATTTACTTTAGTTGAGGGATTTCCAAAGTGGAATAATAATGAAAGCCAAAGGTTATTGAACTGTGTAAACTCTGTAAAGAGGGAATATAAAACATGTGTGCAGCTCCCTTGGCAGAGTGGAGGAATGATTCTGCAAGGGGAGCCCTGAGCCGGTTACACTGCCACTTCCCAAAACCTGGTCACAGCCCCACTGAGTTGCATGAACTAACCTCCAAAAGAAGAATGCAACCAGCCTCTGGCAGGGCCCATACCTCTCTGGCCACAAGCTGCCCTCTTTTGTCTCAGACAGACAGGGCCAGTGTGTATCTTCCTCTGGGGAAAAAACATCCTAAGCACAGTTGTAGCCAGATCCTCAGCAAATGCAAATGTGTGTGCTCTGTGCATCTGGAGCTCTCCCAGCGTGCAGTGGTTTCTGTAGGGCACCTACCCCCTGCTCACCCCTTGCACAAGTGATACATTCCACCTGCTCCCATGGAGAAGGCGACTCTCTGTCCCTTCTGCCCCAGACCTCATTTCAGCAAGTCTGACCCAAAGGAGTTTTTAGTCAACATTGGTCTTACATTGGCTTTATGACCAGTGGTCCTCTTTTCCATCCTTCACCCTTCACCAATTGATTTTTTTTTCACCATAGGAAAATGGAGACAGACATAGAAAATAAAGCTTCTGAGAAAGAGCAGATAAGAATGCTCATCCTGATATAAAGTATCCAGTCTTGCAGGCAAAGCAGCTGGGATATTCTGGGGTCATGATTCTTGTTGAAAAGACAGTGTCTCTTGCTACCGAGGATCATCTCCAGCCTCTCTGTCTCCTCCCTGCTCTGTGTGGCACCTCTGTGTATTTAATCTGAGTATCCATGCACACAGCCTCCTTACAACGCACTGAATCTTATAATTTTGCCTTGTCAATCTCAGCTGCAGCCAAGGTGGTGAGTGGAGAAAGGTGTTAAATCACCTCTGACTATGTGGTTCCTGTGAGCATAGGCAGTGACTGCACCTGCATCTCTGTGCCCCCAGGCAGCTGAATTTTGTACCCTCCAGACCTTCTACATCCCCAGCCTGTCCCATCCCACCCAGTGCTTGTGTGGGCTTGCTGCAGCATGGTGACAGGCCTCCTGTTGTGTTTGTGCGTCAGGCAGCTGAGTATCCACCTGGCTGGGTCTCATGGGATAATGCCACAGTGCCACCACACAAATCAGCCTGAATTTCCTGGCTTTTCTCTAGTCTCACAACTCAAGTGGAGATACCTGTCATATGTGAAGAACAGCAGCTGCAAAGCTGAAGGGATGGTTTGGGTGAGATACATTCAGAAGTAGCTGGCTGGGGTAAACAGAGAAGAGCAGCATTGCCCAACCCTGATGTGCTGGTTTTGCAGGGCCTGGTATTTGGTAGTGGAGGACCAACAGAGGTGGCTTCTGTGAGAAGCTGCTGGAAACTTCCATCATGTCTGGCAGAGCCAGCCTCTAATGGCTCTGAGGATGGACATGCCACTGGCCAAGGCTGGGCCAACTAGAGAGGTTGGCAACACCTCTGTGATAACAGATTTAACAAAAAAATCAAAACAAAGTGGGGTGCGCAGTGTTAATTCCAGCCAGAGATGAGGAGAAGGTGAGAACACAAGAGGGAAGCAACGTGGAGACACCAAGGTCAGTGGAGAAGGAGGGGCAGGAGATGCTCCAGGCACTGGAGCTGAGATTCCCCTGCAGCCTGTGGTGCAGTCCATGGTGCAGCAGCTGTGCCCCTGCAGCCCATGGGGATCCACAGGGGATGCAGAGATCCACCCACAGCCCATGGGGGAGGTGCCCATGCCAGAGAAGGTAGGTGCCTGGAGGAGGCTGTAATCCAGTGGGAGACCTGGTGGAGAGAAGGGCCCTGCTCCCAGGCTGGAGCAGCCAGTCCTTGGAGGGCTGCACTCTGTGGAAGAGTAACTCATGCCACAGCAGTTTTGGGAGGACTGTTCACCCATGGGAGAGACTCATATTGCAGCAGTTTTGGGAGGACTGCTGCTCATGAGATTGGAGCCATGCTGGAGAAGTTCATGGAGAACTGTCTCCCATGGGAGGGACCCCATTGTCTCACAGGGGAACAACTTTTCCCCCTGTGCAGAAGAAGACGTCATGTGACAAACTGACCAGAACCCCACGCCCAGTCTTCCTGCACTGTCAGTGGGAAGGAAGGAAGGGTTGTGAGGAAAGAAATCTGGTTTTAAGGCCTTATTTTACTTCTCATTAGCCTCCTCTGATTTTGTTAATAACAAATTCACTTTGTACTTCTAAGCTGAGCCTCTGTTGCCCTTGGAGTGTTTTCTGCCAGTCCTTATTTCAACTCATGAAGCTTTCATTGAATTTTCCTCTCCTCTGCCCAGCTGTAGCAGGGGAAGGTGAGTGAGCGATTTCTGTGGCTGCCTGGCGTTTGGCCAGTGTCAAGCCACAACACCTGACTACAGTGTGAAGAGATTGTAAAGCAGCCTCCGGTGCTGCCACCTGAAGCTGACAAGTGGGAAGTTTCAGCTGAAAGTTTATCTTATGTGTGAGTGTGTCTAAGTGATCCCTTTGGGTGTACAGTCCAGCTGCTCCCAGCAGGAACAAAACACTGCTTTTCCCAGTGTTCTTGAGATAAGGCTGTGCCTTCCCCTATAAAGGCAGCCATGAGCAGAGAGAGGTGCACAAGCAGGTCTGCCTGAACTGACCATGCCTGGGAGACAGCTGCTGCTGCTGCTGCTGGCAGCAATGGTGACTCTTGTTGCTGCCGGAGGTAAATCTGCTCTGCTGCTGGAGGCGGGTTCATCGGTGGTGGGTTGGGAATGACAGACGGATAATGGGATGGAGGGAAATGCACGATATGGCAGAAAGACCCAGAAATTCTGATTTCTGGGAGAAGAGGTGAGGTTGGGGAAAACAAACAGTAGCAGCATGGTGAGGAAGAAGGAGTGGAACAAACACACTGTGCCTTCCTTATTATCAGTTTTGTGGCAAGGGTTACAGGCTGCTTCATCAAATGTATTGCACTTGGGAGCAGGCTAGGAGAGGGGAGAGTCCACAA
This sequence comes from Trochalopteron elliotii, assembly GCA_024734555.1. Taxonomy (NCBI): domain Eukaryota; kingdom Metazoa; phylum Chordata; class Aves; order Passeriformes; family Leiothrichidae; genus Trochalopteron; species Trochalopteron elliotii. Next base: position 224,621 of record JANPWX010019824.1, on the reverse strand, counting down.
TGTGAACAGGAACCGGGCCCTGGGAGGACAGCATGTACACTGCGGTGGCAGCTGCTGCAGTTCCTGCCTCCATGAAAACTGGCAAGTCTTTGCAAGAACAGTATGTGCTCAGCATATTTACATGGGAAATACCTGTTTGTAGGTGCTGGGAGGCCATTGCTACCTATGTGCAGGTAGTGGTGGTCCTGCACCTCTCTGTGTGCAAGCCTTCATGCTCCCAGGACATTTGTGCACTGCACAAATGCTGCTGCTACTGCTCTGCTGGCCTGAGAAAAAGGGACCCACAAAATGCCCTAGAGGTGGCAGTTGTCCAGCTGTGCAATATTGTAAGGGTTTTGGTTTTTTTTCTTCTCTGCCAAGGTCAGGACGAATAATACTCAGGAAACGCCAAGCTCGAGTTTGGACTTGGAATGTTTATTATATCTTATCTATTTACAGTATTTACAGGCTCACAAGCTGTGGGCTTAACTAGCAAGCTGGGGAAATGAGGTAAAATGGAGTGCTTCTAACTCTTTCCAAGGTTATTTAAGTGATAATTACCCAATAACAAGGTGACATCTATATTATTTATACTTTTGACCCAATAATGACCACCCAAGGCCCACAATGCAGACCTTTTTCATCCAATTACAGAAAATCACCTAAACCCATAAAGAAGAAGGACAAAGACAACACTCTAAATCCTCCATCTTGACTCATATATATTACTATACACTAAAACACCAGATTCTAAGTTTCTAGGATTCCACCAATATCGCCAAGCCTCATCCCTCTGAGGATACCCCATGCTGTATTGCATGTTTTATCATTTCTTGAGATGTGTTGGATGCTCTGTAGAACTTCTGACCCAGAAACTGGGAGAGAGAGCTGTTGGAAGGGGGCTTAGGGGGTGGAAACAGGCACTCACAGCTTTGTCCCAGCCAGCTCAGTTGTGGATGGAAGCTGTGTACTGTCCTGCTGGCAGGAAGTGGCATGCAGTAGCAAACTGATCCCCCCTCATGAAATTCACAGAGCTGATTCAGTCCTGAATGGGCTCTGCACAACACTGCCTTCCCTTTGGTTTGGATGTGATCCTCTGTCAATATCTCGTGCTTCTGCCGCCAGGCACAGGTGTGCCACGCTCATGGGTCTCTGCTCTGTTTCAGGGGCAGAGCTGAATGAAGGGAGTGGCCTGAGAAGGGTAAGATGCTTCTGGTTTTCTTTGTTCATGTCTTGAGATAGGTATGCCTGGTGTGCCTGGGAGACAGACTGTTCCCAGCAACCGTCCCCAGCCTCACGGCAACTGGTGTTCCGCCACCAAACCCACACCAAAGCCCAGGCCACGAGTCCCACTGAGGGATTCAGCAGCCCCTACTCCACTGTGGGCATGCACTGCTCCGAGACAGAGGGAGCCAGGCTGCCTGTGGAACTCTCTCCTGCCTGAGTGTTCTGAGGGGAAGAAGTGGGTGCTGCTGGCACTGAAATGCATGCTGCGTTTTCTCCTTTCCAGCCGGTGTGTGACGGCCTGGTTGACCTGCAGGCCTGCCCCCTCCTGTACTTGCCCATCTGTGGGACTGACGGGAATACCTATGCCAATGAATGCCAGCTCTGTGTGGAAAAAATGTAAGCTCATGCTCTTGGCAGGGACCTCCTGGGTCTAATTTTGGCTGTCTGAAACTGGGTGCTTGTGGAGTACAGTCATTCAAGCTCCCCAGAGCCTGGGAAAAGCCATGGCAGGCTGCACTTGAATGGCAAATAACACAAACCATGTGCTGGGCGGCAGGAGGGGAGGGATGACCAGCTTGTCAAGTGAAGTTGCAAGGAAGTGCAGAGGAGCTGTATCCAGGCAGTCTGAGGAAGGGGATGCCTGGGGGTATCCAGCAGCAGCCTACAGTTGCAGACAGGATGGAGCTTCAGTTGTCTTGGTGCAGGCAATACAACATGGGCCAATGGCCACAAACAGCAGCCCCGAGAGGGTGAAAACTTGACACAGGCACCAGGTCAAATTGGTGGTGAACCATGGAGGTGTGAGGGGGGTCTCCATTCTTGGGGGTGGTGGCTGGGGCTCAGACAGAGCCATGGCCACCATAACCTCTTGCTAGGGACAGCCCTGCTGTGAGCAGTTTGGGCTGCAGATGCACCACCAGTGCCACAGGCCCTGGGAGGATACATCCAACAGCCAGGATGTTGCAGTCACCTCAGCTCTTTAGACAGGAAAATGATCAGCTCAGTTTTGTAATAGTCAGCTCCATTCCATTTGACGGAATGCAGCCAAAGTATGACTCACAGAATGGTTTGGGTTTGTTTTTGTTTTTTTCTTTTTTGATCTCTTACTCTTTTTTCCTATATTACTCTAGCAAAACCAGGCAAGATATCCGGATTTTGAAAGATGGGGAGTGTCAACATACCTGAGCTTTCTGATAACTTTCTTGAGCCTAAAAACAGGTGATTAATTGATCCTGTGTGCTCTGTGCTGATTGCACACTTAAGCTAGCTGTGGTGAATAATAAAATGACATGCACAATCTTGTCTCAACAGCATTTTTTTTTACGCATGGCCAGAGGAAAACAGCATAAGCCAGTTCCCACCAAAGGCAAATAAAAGTGCACAGTCAAAACAGTAATTTCAAATCCACATAACAATCCGGGGTGCTCTGCATAGAGTATTATCTCACCCACACTCCTGCAAGAAAGGCCATGGGGGAATAGCAAGAAACGGACCAGTCCTGATGAAGAAGATGCTGAACAGGCACAATTTTTTCCCTGTAGGAGGCAATTTAGTGAAGGCAAAATAAAGTTTCTCTGGCATGGGAGAAGATGACTCCCTGGCTCCCTACTTCACTGGTTCACAAGCTGATGTAAATTAAAAATAGTAACATCTGCACTTCTCATATTAGATGTAATTCTGCTTTTTATCTAAGGCCTTTTCATAGACCCATCAGCTCAGATAACACATGGGAGCATGGAAAGAGGCTGAATAGAGATGCTGAACACCAGGGATCCCAGATGTCTGCTGCAGCACTTGAGAAAAACCCCAAATTAAGAATTTTCAGGTCTAGGTTGCTCCTGGTGTCAGAGCTGTCTTTGAGATTGTGGCAGGGCTCAGTCCCACCAAGGTAATAATGTCAGCGTGCATCAGCAGTCTTTGGGGCTTCCTTTGGTCTTTCATTTCTCACTTCTAGCACACGGACACAACTTTTACAAAATACCCGCAACCAGGCCATACAACTTGGGCAGGCAAGGGGCCCCCTTTGCTCACAGTGGCAGAAATCAGAGGGCTAATGCAGGGCTTGCCTCCTTAGCTCATTTCAGTCCCACACCAGATCTTGTATGTGCTTAGAATTACCAGCTGAGATTTCTGATCAGCTTCAGGGTGAATTGAAACCTTCCAAAGATAGGTCTGTGCTCACCCACAGGAAATCATGTTGCTCTGACTTGCCACTATACTAGCATACAATACAGCCCTGATTTGCAGGCACCTGAGTAGGAGTCCAGGGTCCACCATGTGGTCAAGTGAGCTCCCCCAAGTCAGTGACCATCCTCAGAGTCTGGGAAATGTGCCAGTATCTATTACGACTATTGTGCTTGGTAAGCTGAAATTCACCCTCTCACCCAGGTCTGCACCTTGCTGGAGCCACCAGGTGGGACACCCATAGCACCACAATGCACAACAAAGCCACTGCTGACAGATCTAATGCTGCAGCTACAAATAGTATTGAGGAGCATAAAACAGCTGTGCTCAGTCAGATGTATCCATTATTTTCTGTCCCAGAGGCAGTTGCTGTCATCAAAAACCTTATTCTCCTTAGAAAGTTCTGTCCCAGGATTAAAAGTCCTAGCCTGACTAGTTGCTTAGGGTTGTCCAGAGCTTTGATTTTCCCTGTTTTCCTTTCCTATACCCTTTCCACTTTCTACAGAGGAGGAGACACCTGTCCATGGCAGCTGTTATCACCTGTTCATTTGTCCCAAGGCTCTGCAAGCCTGTTTGTTCCCTTCCAGTCCCCAAATAGCATGGTGGTCTGGCTGTGTGCTACTCTCTGTATTGCCAGTTCTTCACTGCAGACCTTGTTGTCTCCCCTGCACCACAGGGAAAGTCTTTGGTAGGGCTATGAACCCCAAAACATATCCACAGTAAACAACACAAATGCATTGCTCACTTCCGTCCTGAGGTTTTCTGCTCCTGCTGTTGCCAGCTGAGCCACAGGCAGGATTTATTTGGGCAGCTCTCTCCCAGTTTTCTGCCAGGGCTGAGGGGAAGGTTATGCCCAGATTAGCATAACTGAGGCTCATTCTCCCCTGGGGTGGGCAAGTGTCAGCAGCATCTCAGCCCCACGTCATGGCTTGAGCTGCACCAGCAGGGTGGCTGCAGCCCAAGAGAGTGTGTATGCTGTGTATGCCCTGAGACCCATGGCTATTTATGTGCACAAGCTAGGAAAAAACAACACAGATCATCCAGAAGCTCTTCTGAAGAGGGAAACCACATGCCTCCAGCACAAAGTGGAGTGTTTATTCAGAAACTGCAGAACTAAAGCACAGGTTAATAGGCCAGACCTGCAAGGTCAGAGCATGGGCAGCCACAGGACAGGGTCAGTGTTGACTCTATACACAGCAAATTCAGAGATACTCATCCTCCCCAGGGACTTGTGGATTTGGCTGTTTATTTCACGTCTCAAAAGCAAGTGGCAGACCAAGGGAAGGGTGAAGGCAGTGATTGAATACTACCACAGACCTCAGGGCCTGTGCAAGACCAGCCTCGTGCAGAGAGCCTGACTGAAGCCCAACAGATGTGTCTGGCAAGATCAGGTGAAACTCATGAAGCAGCTGGTGGACAGCAAGATGCCTGCAATGCCCTGATCTGTGCCAGAGAGTATGCATATGAATTTGCACTTTTGCATACACTTTTTCTGTTCAATTTATCTGTCTGTTTCTCATCCTTTCATGTTTCAGTCAAGGCAGGGAAAGAAAGGGATTATCTGCTTTCACAGGCACAATAGTTTGTCACAGAGACCAATGAGTAGTCCTGCTCCCAGAGCAGTGTGCTGCAATCAGACAAGTTTCCTCAAGTCAGGGAGTGAAGGACAAGCCTGCAAGTTGCTTCTCTGTCATTGTCCTGTGAGCCAAAACTGTAATAAGTGCCCTGACACCCTGTAAGAGTGGTAGCAGCATAGCTTTCCCAGCTGCTCATGTTGACCAGGGCTGCATCCATGACTGCAGGGAGAGATATGTAGGTCTCTGGATAGCGCTCTGCACTGGCCTTGCCAGATGGGGGGAAGAGATACCCTTGAGGCTCACAAAGAGCTTTGACTTGCACATAGATCCAAAGCCTGGTGTTGTGTCTACAGTGAAAGCGATCCCACCAATGACAGCATCCAGCCCTAGGAGTGTTTGTTCCTTGGACAAAACTTTTCTAGGATATTTGTGTGTTGAAAGCCGTGTGGGGACATGGTGAGATGTACCCAAGGTTGGCGATGTTCCCCTACCAAGCAGCTCCAATGACATTTGAGGAGTCTGTGACACTGAAGATGCTCAGGTTGCTGAACACTCAGTTGATGTCTTCTAGGGCCTCACCTAGGAAACTGGACACATCAGTGAAAACGGCCCTGGGCTAGCTGAACTGAAACGTGGAGAGAAAGGGGAGGGAAGAAGCACTTGGTACTTTCAGCTACAACAGTTCATGTAGCCAAGACTGGCTGGAAAATTTAACCCACTTGTACAAGTTTCTCTGCAGCAAACTGGGTGCAGCTTTGGCCGCATCTCAGTCCCTCTACTTCACAGCACAGACAACTTGAAAGTAGGCAGTGGGGCCTGTAATTTCCACATTGCTAACCATTACCAAAGTTTTCTGTGGGATACTGAAATTGCTTCCTTGGCATTCAAAGTAACTTACACTCCAGGGACAAGTGTCTTCCAGAGATTTCCCTCCTGAGAGATGCAAGTGCAAGCTCTGTAAGATTTTAAAGTCCATCTATTCAATTAAACATCTCTGAAGAAACTGGGGGCACAGTGACTCTTTCTTTTACAAATGCTCCCTTCAAGGTCCAAGACAGACGAATTGGGGAAACATTCACAGTACCAGCTCTGCAGTGTCTTATGGCAATGTTTTGCTGAGTCAAGAGTCACTTATCAGCTCGCACCAGGCTTTGAGGTGACTGAGTAGATGGTTGGTGTAAAAAGCTGACTTAGCCACAGCCTGAGCACACACCCAGTTCCCATGGAGCACTGAAACACGCAGGGATTTCCACCCTTTCCTCCATGCTTCTTACCACTTGCAAGCAGCCCAGAATATAGAATCATAGAATCATTTAGGTTGAAAAAGACCCTTAAGACCATGAAGTCCAGCCATTAACTGTCATGTCCTGCAGGAAACCATGTCCCTAAGCACCTACGCATCTACACATCTTTTAAATATCTCCAAGAACGATGACCCCACCACCATCCTGGGCAGCCTGACATCCAACCTAAACCTACCCCAGAGCAATTTGAGGTCATTTCCTCTTGTTCTGTTGCTTGTTACCTGGGAGAAGACATGGACCTCTACCAGTCTACAATCTACTATCAGGAAGCTGTAGAGAACAATAAGGTGTCCCCTCAGTTTCCTTTTCTTCAAGTTTGATGCTGTCAGCTCCCTCTTCTTCAAGCACAGCACCCTCAGCTCTCTCAGTCACTCCTCACAGGACTTGTTTTCTAGACTCTTTGTCAGCTTCTTTGCTCTTCTTTGAACATGCCCTAAGCGCTTCACTTTCTCCATCTGGGATGGGGCAATCCTGGATATGTGTATAGACTGGGAAATGAGAGGCGAGAGAGCAGCTCCATGGAAAAGGACCTGGTCTGTGGCAAGTTGAACATAAGTCAGCAGTGCCCTGGCAGGCAGGAGGACCAAACATGGTCTGGGGTCCTTCAGGCACAGCATCACCAGCCAGGCAAGGGAGGGGATTGTCGCACTCTGCTCTGCACTGGGGTGTTCTCACCTCGAGTGAGGGGCAGAGGGGGCAGTTTTGGGTGGAGTTTTGGATACAAGAAAGACATTGACCTCTTAGAAAGTGTTCAAAGGAGTGCAACGAAATGAGTGAATGGCCTTGAGGTGAAGTCATATGAAGAGTAGCTGAACACTTTGGTCTGCTCATCCTGGAGAAGACTGAGACCTCTTTGTAGTTACAACTTCCTTGTGGGGGAAAGAGGAGGGACAAGCACTGATCTCCTCTCTGTGGTGACCAGTGACAGCACCCAGGGGAATAGCCTGAAGCTGAGTCAGGGAAGGTTTAGGCTGCATATCAGGAAAACGTTTTTCACCCAGAGGGTGGCTGGGCACTGGAACAGACTCCCCAGGGAAGTGGTCACTACACCCGGTGCGTCAGAGTTCAAGAAGCATTTGGACAATGGCCTCAGTCACATGGTGTGATTTTGTGGTGTTCCATGCTGGAACTGGAGTTATACTCAATGATCCTGCTGTGTCCTTCCCAGCTCAGCATATTATGTTGTTCTGTGATAATGTGGTTTTTGTTATGAGGAACACAAAAACGGAAACGATGTTCAAGGTTGGATATGTTTGGCCCTCCACAAGCAATGCCTTTGCAGAGTGAAGTATCCTGCCAGGATATAGTTTTCAGATGTATGCATGATCAGGGTGTCTGTAGGGCTTTGCAGCATCACACAGTTCTGGAACATGGACACCCTTGCCAGCTTGGGACACTTTGTCTTCATTTGTGACTGAGCTACAAGAAACTTTCTGTAAATGACTTGGTAGCCCCACATCTCTTTATGCCATCCATGCTCCTGGCCCACCCTCCCATATCAGAGCCTTCCCATATCTGCTCTGCTGCCACCACCCTGTTTCCTCTTTTGGGGCTGTTAGACCTACCCCACCTCTCTGGAGGTACCATGTAATCTGCAGTGGACACAGGGCAGGAGCCCTAGAGTAAAGTGATAGTTCAGGGGATAAGAAGAATGGCAACAGAGATGACCATGGACCTCCAAGGTTACATCTTAAGAAATCTACATTCAGACAGTTTCAAGCTCTGGAGTTTCCAGGGATCTAGAGAGAGATCCTACTGAGAGCACAGAATGTACACTAAACATAAAAAAGACTGGCAAAGATTGGAGACAGCCAGATCTGTTCATCCCTGAGGAGCTGCTTTCCTCACGGCAAGTCTTGAGACTGCTCAAGGAGGAGGGATGAAAGGTAGTCAGGTCCCAGAGGACCTGGGGGTAAACACTTTATCAAGTTGTTCTGCCAGCCTTTTGAACCACTTTTGAATTTATGGGGGGCAGGGAGGGAAGGGATATGGGGCACTAACACCTGGCCAGAGCATAAGTAGCTGAGTGTCTCATGGAGAAATGTGCTGATAGCAGCTGAGTGCACTATAAACTGGCTGAAGAGGTATCTCTGGTCCATCAGAATTGTTATACACAGTACAAGCTTGAACTCTTCTGTGCTATCCTGGCATAAGAAACTATGAAGGCAGTTTTCAGGAGAGGTCAAGATTACCCCCTCATCTCACATGCACTGATCTAGGGGCCTGGCCATTCCCACAGAATAAGGAACAGGCTCTCAGCATTGAAGCCATTGTACCAAGCAGCAGCTTCCCCTTTGCAGCAATTCTGGCCCTGCAGATGGTCCTGCAGAGGCTGCACAAGCCTGCAGGGCTGGGGATGCAAGGGGCTACCAGCAGTTAGGAATAGCCACTTAAGGAAATCTTCCTATGGGTGACAAGGGAATGGCTGGATCTTCCCACTGGTTTTACTGGGGCTGCCATTGACATGCTGCTCCATGAGTGAAGAGCTTTGTTCATAGTCCTGATCCAGCAGGGACTGGGTCAAGCAATCATTAGGAAATCCTCAACATGCACAGCTAGGCTGGCATGGATTTATTATTCTGTCCGGATCCCAGGAACGTGGTGCAGCTCTTGGACAGGTAACACAACTGTAACAGTCTCCATCCTTAGGGGTTTCCAAAGAATAGGACAACACAGCCATCCTGACCTTGTGAAGTAGCCAGTCCTGCCATGAGGGGAGCTGGAGGATATCCCTTCTTACCAGCACTGCTGGGATCCTATGCAAACACCTTCAGACAGCATATGTCCCATTTCAGACCTCTCAAGGGGTCCTTAAGGACTAACAACACATCCCTGCATCTTACTCTGGAAAGCAGCAGTGAGGCAGTGCCACATCCTGCCCTACCATGTCCACTATAAAGGAGAGCTTTTGAGTCACAGTTTAGCAGCAGTGAGTGTAAATTTCCTATCTGAAGTGGAATTATTTGCAGTATAAAAGCACTAACATGTTTTGCAATTCACACAGTAGATCCTGAACAGAGACTCACACACCTTTGCACTCTGATAAGGAGAATATTATTACCCTCCTAGTGGCCTGGCCAGATAAGAGATTTGGGGCGGGCAGTCTGCTTTTTTTCCAAGCTCTCATTATGCTGCAGCAGTATCTCCAGATGCTGTTTCCAGGGAACTAAGCTCCTTTCTAATTAAAACTGCAAAGAGTAATGGAGAGTTTAGGCAAAGACTGTGCTTCTTCGGACTCTTCCCTGCCACCCTCTGCTGCCTGTAAGGAGTATGCTGTGCCAGGTAATGAGAACATTCCTAACTTGAGTTTTTGGAGAGAGGAGAGCATGATTTTTGTTACCAAGAGTTTCTCAGAAAGGAACTAGTAATTATTAGTCTATGCTTGGGGGTGGAAGATGCACATTTAACTGCAAATACTTGTCTTTTTATATGTCATGTTTCAAATCACAAAGGCAGAAGCAGATATAAGGGCTTTTCAACTTAAGTCCTTCAGAGAGCATCAGTAGATTGTCTGTTTGCAGGCTGGCAGTACTGCCTTATTGTTTTTACAGCTTGATTTTTTTTCTCATTTAATTTCTGTTTCTTTGTGTCCTCTAGTAAATATTTTTTCATCAGGATGCATATGTTTTACTGTGATCTTTCCTGGGTAGTGCTGGCAGGTGACAGCTTTGGAGTTGCTGTGGAAGTGCTTTCTTCGACCAGACAGAAGTGAATGAGGGGTGTTTTCTTAGAATGGACTGGGAAGGAGACTGATTGCAAGCAGCTAAAATTGCTTTTAGAGCTCACAAGACATTTTGAAAGGAAAACAAAATTGCCTTAGCTGCAAATGGGATGTGCAAGGGATTGCTGTTCAGCAGCTGAACTGAGGCCTTGTGCAGATCCTGCTACTGCAACTGGTAACCTCCTCTTCCCAGGGAGTTTACTGCCTTTTTCTATGTGGATGGCAGAGTCATCTCCTGCTGGCTGAGCCCTACTGTCTCTGTTACTGCTTCATGTCAGGGAAAAACCTCCCATTTGTCTTGGAGTTATTCTCAACTTCCCTGGACAGTGTCCTGAGCAGTCAGATGTAATTTTAAAGCTGACTGCTTTGATGAGGACATTGAAGCATAGACCAAGATAAATACCCTCCAAGCTAAATATCTGTAAGATTATTATTACTTATCAGAAGTGTCTTGTGTAAAAAGTCTACTTTGGGTGGAGACTGGCTCCTTCTGTCAGTTTTGCATTGTCCTGTCCTGGACTACAATTTTTCTTGCATTTAATAAATGCCTGGGATAAAAGAGCTGTAATCTCAGCTCAGCCTCAGAAATCTTTCTCACCTTGACACTTCTATACCATCTTATTAAGGGAATGACAAAATGACAATTTTTGAATGATTTACTACTTTTATGTGACCCGAGTCTTTTTGTGAAAGGAGCTTGATCTGATTACATCTGGAAGAAGCAGGTCATAGTTTTGCTTTTCCACTTGTGTGGGGTTTGTTGAAACTATGAAAAACAGTTCTTTTGTGATCTCTTCAGTGTACATTTGGGAATTCCCTCTCCCTCAAGGCCTCAGGGCAATAGTGTTGCTCCCTTTGTCTCCTGGGACTGGATCTCATGCTCCTTGATTTGACACAAGTTTTTATTATCACAGCTTAGAGTCTACGCTAGAAATCATCAGGGACTGCTGTCTTTTAGAACAAAGACATGGAGAAGTAAAGTTCAGACCATTTTTTAGGCTGGTCTTTGCCTTGGGAAGCCATTTGGAGCCCTTTGCAACCAGCGAAATGGGCACTGCATACCTTGGCCAAGGAAGGCATGTCAGAGAGTGACTGGGATCTGGGGAGGGCTCCTCTCTGCTGATGGCTGTATGCAACCTGCACATCCTGCCCAAATAATAAAGCCAGCATTGGAGCTTTCTCACATCAGTTAGTCTTTCTTCAGCCCTGCCATGGTCTTCCTCAGACTGCAGACCAGCTTGAGGCTGTTTGTGTGATTTTGGGGATCAATTTTCTCAACCCTAGCAGTGTATACTAGCCCTGTCTTGGTCTCTGGTTGGATCACCATCTCCCCCCAATGCGCATGAGCATCTCTGTGGGTAAGGCTGTGTCCTCTGGCTCATCCTTGCCCCCACAGTGCTGTTCCTTTTTTGAAGGACTGCCTGTTCTGTGGGTCAAGGCTTTCTCCTTGGTTGTTAAATATCTTAATTTCTGTGGTAACCAGTTCCAGCTGTCTGGGAAAAAGGGTAACAGGGGAGTAAACATGAAGAATCATCTTGCAGTCTGTACTGATGAAAGGCACCATGCCCCAGGTCCCTACCTGGGTAGGGGAGTAGGTTGGACATGGGTCACCCCAAGGAATTGTAACTGGAAATCTAGCATAGTTGTCAGGCTAGGAGCCTGGGAGTTTTGGGTGCTGTGTCATCAAATCCTACCCACTGAGGCTGTGCTGGAAATACAGCACTCAAGTAGTTTCGTATCAAGACCCCTTTGGGACAAAAGAAATCATGGCCTCTTGCCTCAATGCTCTAGCACCAGGCAGGGAGGGATCAGAATGTCATGTTAGCACCCACTTTATCCTTGTAGATGTCATCATAACCCATCGCTTGAGAGACCGGGAGTTGCTCAGGAAAAGAAAAGCAGAAGCCCTGGAGAAAGATTCTGCACACTGGGTTCTGAGGTAAATCTTGCTTTTTCTGTCATATTGCTTTTGTGGTGCACTTAACCTGAGCCCAGATATGGCCCAGCTTGCCCATCATCACCCAAGAACAGAGGCATCAGTCTTCAGCGGGGAGAGCTGACCAGGAGCCAGTAGCTGCTCAAGGTCTACACAGGCACTGGGAGGGAGATGGATGGGGGAGTAGCAAGATAACCTCAATTATAATGTGGGCTGAGGAAAAATTTGTTGCCCTAGCTCCTGCTCACTTGTGCAGCTGCAGAAGGCTGTTGTGCAGAGCTCAGGAGGGGGGCTGCAGAATTGCAGCTTCTGCCGGGATGAACTGGGTCATAATCACAACAGGGGGACCCAGCAAAGCTGCCTTAGGGCAGAAGGGAGAGTCCTTTGTCATGTTCCCAAATTATTATCCTTGTGAAATCCCCTGGCAGAGACTATAAGACTGAACAGCAAGGGAGAGGCAGAAGAGCCAAAAGAGGACGGGGCCGTCAGACAGCGGTGAAGGCTGTCCTGGAGTCAGAGCCAGCAGTGGACTCCCAGCCTGACCCACAGGAGAAGGCTGAGCCAATGCCCTCTGAGTCAGCACTGCCTGAACCAGAGTATCAACAGCAGCCACCTATGCTGACCATCCAGAACATGGTTGATGGGATGCAAACAGTGGAAACAGAAGGGGATCTGGCAGACAGGAGTTTGGACTCCACTGGTGAGTTGCCACAGAACTTCTGGCCCATGGTGGCTTGGGGAGCAGTGCAGTGCTGCCTCTTGAGCACTGTCAGCCAAGGGTGCTCACCTTGCCAACAACAATTCCACAGCATCTCCAGGGCATGGGTCCCTGCCCCACAAAACTTGGGTAGCTGAGAAAGGGTGGGGAGATGGTCAGACTGTGGGGACAGACAGCTCTCTCCAGGTCCACGGGAGTGATAACAAATCCACTACTGTCAGCCATTGGAATGGGGTTGTGGACCTGGTCCTTAATACCTCCTTGTCCTAAGAACACTTCTGTGGCTCTGCCAAAAGCCGTATTAGTGCAGGGGGATGTCCCTGTGAAGATCTCTTCTCTGTGGAGAGAGGATGTGGCTTTTTGTAGTCAGAGCTGGTCGGGGGAACCAAAGTCCAGACACGATCTGTCCACAGTACACCCAGCTTCAGGATTGACTCTGGGATGGTGGGAGAGCAAAGTGGACACTGGGACAAGGGGTGGGTGTCTGCAGGCAACTACACCTTTGAAACCTGCCAGGACTGAGGCATGGAGGGCACCAAGCTGGTCTGAATGGCAGGCTGGAGTCTGGGCAGAAAACCCACTTAGAGCTACTGCAGCAGGAACTGCTGTCAGATCTAGCACGGGAAGAGTCGAGTACATTCACTTTAGCTGTCAGTGGGTCAAGCATGCAGGTTGCTTCAAAACCAGGAAAACTTAGGATCTGCTTCAGAGGAGGTGACAATTCTCTGACCCTCAACTACTGCATTTCCAGCAATGTATGTGCAGTGGGGAAGAAATGGCCTGTTGCTGCAAGGCATGTGGTACCCTCGTGCCATGGAAAAGAGATATTCTGCATCCTGGGCTCTGGGGTGGGTGTCCAGCCTCCAGGCCCAGGGTCTTGAAATGGGCAACCATCAGCATTGTGGTTATTGCCTTTGGCTTTAAACCTGCCAGTGTTTTACCTTTTCCAACTCCCCTCCACAACTGGGACTGCCCTTGAAAAGCAGGCAATTCACCCTGATCTACCTAACACCTTCTCCAGGCAATTGCAGGAGACTGGGGGTGGAAGGGGTGTGTGTTTAACATGGGACAGATGGGTAACACATGAAAGTCCCTCAATATGAAATGATCTGCCTTTTACATGCCTTATAGGTGAAGAGGATGTGCTGAAACCAGCAGAAACTGATACACTAGAAGAGTTGAATACTCCTCTGGAAAATGACCACCAGGATAACGAATTCAACACACATATTCTGTATTAACTTTCTGATTAATTGATTGGGGATATTTTTTATTTTGATTCTTGCCTCACCAACTTGATAAGTATGTCACAGTAATTTTGAGCAGCTGCATTCTTGGGAGTCATAAAGCCCACACTCTCCTTGTCACTCTGCTTTCTAGGCTTCTTCCAGGCTAGAGAGGCAGCCCCTAGGAAGTTGCCTGTGGTTTATAAGCTCCCTGCTCTCTCTGCAAGCAGGCTGTCTTCCTTGGGCCCATGGAAGGCTTCACAGTGCTCTGCCACAGTACAGTTCAGTCATACAGTCCAGCATCCATCCGTATTTCTGAAAATAATTTCTTATTTGTATAAATGTGAGTGGCATTGCAAAGCTAACACCCACTGTGATTTTTAGCTGGCTGGAGAAGCCCAGCTTAGGCTTTTTGCTGCACCCTATAAACCTCACCACTCTTTGCACTATTTTTTTCATCTGAAAGCTCTTCTCATAGCCTGTTTTCCTCTGCAATAAACATTTTTCCTAAGCTGGAAATATTTTTTGCTTTTAATTTCTGGGCAGCTTCACTCTGACCTTGTAAGACAAACAAAAGATGGTTGAAAACAGCGGAGTGCATTGGGCTGAAACTTGGCTGAATTATACACTTTTGTCAGGAAAATGCCATTGAGGCAAAGACAGGAGACACTCTGCAGAGTCATTGTCTTCCTGTCTCCCCAGTCTTCACACAGGATTTCTCCTGAAGCCAGGAGGTAATGGGGCTCCCTGTGTCTCTCCCCGTGTTTTGGGTTTTATGGTCCTTATTCCTGTGCATAGCTAGGGAAGAGGCTCTCTTACATTCCTGTAATATCCTGACACAAAAGATCCTTCTCCTCTTGACACAGGGTAGAGGTTATATTGCCATTGTCTGACTTTCCAAGGGCCTGTCTCCCAGAGCAAAAGGCTGGCCATGTCCTAAGGGCACCCTTGATTTGGGAGAATTTTTTATGGCTCTGGACATGTTTCTGCTGCTGTTCCAGAGCCCTCAAGGCTCCGTGTCACAGCATATGTGACATGTAACTGGTGACGCCAGTAAAATCTCTCCAATGACAAGATGGAGACATCCCACCCCTGCTCTCATCCCAGGGACATCACATCAGGAGCAAGTGTTTGGCAGCTCTTCACCAGCCTCCCCACACTGAAATCCTGGCAGCTCCTGGAGGGATGGGTTTCCCTACACAGGTAACTTGACACTGTTTTGGTCTCCATAGAGGTATCAGCTAACACGGGGTTTTGCTCTCCCCTTGAGTCACTGATATCCATGCCAGCTGAATGAGATGTCTCAGCTTCTGCCATGAACCACTCAAACTTCATCCACAACCCCAATTATCTGAGGTACAACAAGAGGACCTTGTGGAAGCCCTGCAGCAAGGAAGGAGCGTCTGTCTGGGAGATTTGCTCTTAGACCAAGGCACTAGGCGAAGACAGCTGAGGCTGCACTGGCCTGAAGTGGAGCCGGAGGCTGGAGGTCATGTTAGGGCTGAGCAACATCGCAACAGCTGTGGGGGGTCCTCCTGCAAGTGTGGGGCCTGCACTATGCTGCAGAAAGGCTGGGCTTTGGCTGCTGCCAGGCAGGCCAGGAGACCCTCCCACCTGGTGGAGCCCCACATGTGCCACGGCAGAGACCAGCAAGAGCCAGTGGCCCTTCCTAGCTCTCCAATCCTCTGCAGTGCTGACAGGGAGGAGGAATCAGCCATGCTGCCCACTACACATCTGCAGACATTTGGACATTCCTGACTTCCAGAGCCCTTTAGATTTTGGGGAGAAGAAACTTCTGGGGAGCTTTAGACTCATATTACAGCTCACACCAGTGAAGGAAGGCACAGAACAACCACATTCCACCTTCTCCATTGTGAAGTGGAATTGTAGGAGGTGGTGAAGGCCTGGCAGAGTAAGGTGTCCATGAACATGGGGTTACACTCACTCCTGAAATACACATGGGCAGCAGTGTTAGTCTTTGCACTGGAAGGGCTGGGGGAGCTCCCTGAGGGCAGACATGTGCAGGAACCAGACTCAAGCACATCTGCCCACCTCTACAGAGATGCCTTTGGTGGCTAGGAAGTCCTGGAGTCCGCCCAGGTACTGAACACTCTCTTTTAGAGCTGCTCTCAGTCTGTCAGAGAGTAAGAAAGGTTTACATGCAAACAACAAATCTTATCACCAATTAACAAGAGAAAGACAAAGCCCTCCTAATAAACGCTTAAAAACTCGCCTTGCACTGCTTCTTTCTCTGTTGAGAGGACAGATAACAGAGCTGCTGCTGTTGCATCTGTTATACAGATGGGGTTCAGGTGTGAAGCTGGACTCATGATGGTCCATGTGTACCCCTGAGGTAGGTTCTGCTGCCTGAATGGAGCAGGGGACAGGCTGGCAAGGGCAGCTGTATCTAGGATAGGGAGGCTGCTGTTTTGCAAGTGCAACAAATCACCTTCTCCCTCTCTTCCCTCCTTGCTGAATCCAAGACAGAAGTCTTTATTATATTATACTATATTATATTGGACCATTGACAGAGAGTCCAATAAAGTAAATTTTCACCCTCTGGGTGAAAAGTGGGTCATCCAGTTTCAACTATGGTCTGGGTCTGACACGAAAGAGAAGTCTGGAGGAAGCCAGAGACTTTCAACTGACTGCAGCCTGCTTACTAACAAAGAGAAGGATATGGGTGCAGGGAAATAGTTTCTGAGCTATGGGGACAGCACAGGGAGCCAGAAAGTGCCTGACATTGTGATCCTTGCTGTGCTGTAAAGTGGCAGGGCTGCCTGAGGCTCCTCCAGGATGCTCTGACCTGCTCTCTGAGGCATGCAGATGAAGGCATGTTGCGGTACACGGTGGACATGACCACTGTGGTTGTCTCCTCACTAGCGAGATTCAGCAGAATATTGGTTAATGTCAACTGGGCTGGATTGAGCATGGTCCTGTGAGCTTTGCTCAGGGCTTCAGCTCCTGTCCTCCCCTCCTGCAGAGCATGGGAAGCCATCCTGAGTGCTGACAGCCATGACATGACAGCTGAGAAGAGGAAACCTAACATCATATCCTGGAGAACCAGACTCCCTTCTGTCCACAATGTTGATTGCTTTTCAATATCCTTTCAGGAAACATGCTTCCAGTTCTATGGGACAAGGGAAGTCGTTTGGTTTGTGCACCCTGGCTTCCCACTTCTCAAATTGCTCTTAATATATGGGGTACCCCACATCTGCTGAAAGTCAGGGGTGATCTGTGACAGGCTGTCTCTCGTGGGTGATGTTTTGAACCAAAAGAATCTTCCTGTCCATAGCAGAAGCAAAGTCATAGCTAAGCCTCAGCGGAAAGAAGTGGGCAAGGAACTCAGAGCCAGCCTTCACCCCGGGTCAGTGAAAGCCATTCCACCCCATAAGTGCCTGGTCTTGCAACGATAAGAAAAATTTGCTGATTAATTTACTAATATTGACTTTAAGCAGTAAATCCTGGAGACAGCAAATACCCACTCCCTCTTTGGCCACCACTTCCTGATCAGAGCTTGTTAGCTCTGCTCCTTCTCATCCTGTTCACTATTTAAATAAATACCTTTGATGATGCCAGGGCTGCCACAGACCAGAGCTGCTTGTCCAGCTACGCTCATCAGTGCTCCACCACCTGGCCTGACTCTCCTGTTTCACCAGGAAATCATATAACTGTAGAAAAACTTAAGAGAAGAGAGATTTCTGAAGACCTTCAATCCAACCCCTCCTCAGAGCATGGCTAAGTCTGACCAGACTGCTCTGGGCTTTCTCCAATCAAGTGTTGACATTCTTCAAGACATGAGATCACCCCCCTCTTGTCCTCCTTCCAGGGCTGCCCCACCTCCAAGGAAATAAAGTTTTTATGTCCCACCAAGCTTTCCCTCAGCACAACTTAAGCACCTTGCCTCTTTCTCCATTTTGGTGCACTTCAGAGAAGACTCCAGCTGCATCTTCTCTGTAACCCTCTTTCAGCCTGCAAATTAGACTCCATGCTCACTTCCTCTCCATGAGAACAACCCTGATTCCTTCAGCCTATCTTATGCACCAGCTCCCTGCCTTGATGACCTCAGTTGAGCTCCAATATAAGAATGCTCTGGGTGACCCTAACTGGATCCATTATTCCTGGTGTGGGCTCACATAAGGCAGGGGGAATGGCACTTGTCTAAACCTGCTGCCTGAAATTCAGTCCATCCAGATGGATTTGGGGTGCTGAGCATGAACTGTGCCTGTGTCTCCCTCAGAGAGCCTGAGGTTTTTACTGACAGGACACAGAAAACACAAAGAAACCAAGATACAGCTTGCGTGGTAAACAGTGTGATCTGTGCTTTGCAGCCTTAATAATGACGTTTATCAACTCTCTCCTCTACAGACCATCTCCTCGGGAACTCACGACAGCACTAAAACGGAGCTTGGGTGCAGGATTAAGCACATGCCCCTGGACATGGCTGCTTGCTTCTCCAAACTCGGAATGCGGGCTGAGGGCGCAGTTCTCGTGTGCGCCTTTGGGGCTCAGCACCGCGCTCCGTGTAAGGATGAACCTCCCTCCCTTCGCAGGGATCCAAACCGGCTGATCTCCTTTTCCAGCGGCGCTCCCCGCTCCGTCCCGCCCGGCGCGGCCAGCAGTGCTCCCTAGCGGCAGCACCAAATAGTTTGAGTTGAAAAGGACCTTAAAGATCATCTCTCCCCCTGATGGCACCTATCCAGCGTGGCTTTGAACACTTCGAGGGGTGGAGCATCCATAGCTTCTCTGGGCATCCTGTGCCTCTCCACCCTCATAGGAATTTTTTTCCAAATACCTGATCTAAATCTACCTTCCTTCACTTTGAAGTCATTGCTCTTTGTCCTAGCACATGGCTCTTGTCAAAAGTCCCTCTCCAGTTTTCCTGTAGGCCTCCTTTAGACAGTGGAAGGTACTATGATGTCTCCCCAACTGTGTAAAGTCCTCCTGGATTTAAGTTCAGCTCCTGTTGTGGCAGAGAGGTACTATATCTTATATCCACTTAAGTGGGAAGGCATGAAAACATTTTCCATGGTTGCTTCAAAAGGGCTTTTTCTTTTGCCTTTTCTTTAGAGGGGAAGGGTGGAGAAAACCTCCAGGAAAACAAAATACAGAAGAAATTACTTAAGAAGGAAAACATTTTTTTTAAAAAACAAATGTTTCCTGCATAAACGTTGAAGCCCTGAAACATCCTCTATTTCCTCCATGAAAAGGCCACCAATATCAACAATAATACCCAGGCATGGCCTCTCACACTATGACAGGGTGGCATTTCTCACTTAGGCATTTATTCTGTGTGGCCTGACCTGTCTGTAACTCCAGGGCAACACCAGACTGTAACTCCAAGGTCCAAGTCTATTGCAGTGGTCAGTCACTCATTGCTGCAGAAATGTAAGGCCATGTTATTCAAATAAAGGCAATTTTAGGGAAAAAAAAGGAGAACAAAAAAAAACAAACCAAAAAAAACCAAACCACCAAAACAATTTTGGAACTACTGAAAAAGAATACACACACAGAAATAAATTCAAGTGTACACAAAGATGGAGAAGGAAGAAATCATCACCATAAGTGTGCGCCTTCTGATGAAGAGAAGAAAACCTTCTCTGAGAACATCATGATTTGCCTGTTGAAGACATCACAATGCTGATACCCTGTAAGTCTTCCTCCCTCACTATTCTTACAGCCATGAACCTGAGAACACAGGAAGGGTGGCTAGGGAGCTTCTATTTAATTGGCCAATTCTAGGGCACTCCTGTGAGCCTGATGACAGGCTATATGCTAAAACATATGGATGTAGAAGTGATATGGGGCCCAGGACATCATCTGTTAACCTCAGAAGCTGACAGCCTGGATTCATGAGCACTTTTTCCCAAGTGGAAGAGGTCAACATGAGATGCAATGGTGTCCTGGCAAGATCCAGCCCCAGGAATAATTGACTCAGAGTGGCTCATGCACCAAGCAAGCTGTGTCTCAGTGACCGGACCGAGAGCTCTGGTGCTGACACTGAACAGAAAAGGTCAGAAGCTGTTCCTTAATCAATTAGGATGTCTTTGTATAGTTCACATCCAGACAACAGCTTTGCAAATTCTTAAATGGCTAACGAATCTTAGCTTCCTGGCATCAGAGAAGGGATAGCAGTGAGGTCAATAAGCTCTTCTGAGCGAGCCCACAGTTAATATTCCTGCTTCCTCTCCATGGCCATTTTCAGACAGACATACGGCCCTGGGCGTACTATAGCCCTACTAACTTCCTGTCATCAGAAGAGGCTAGGATACAGCCCCTTTTCTTCTTAGCCCAAGCAGTGTGGCCAGGCTACTTCATGATGGCCAGCTGCACCCTGTGTTCCAACACTGCACAAGCGGTGAGAGTTCAGTCTGGCAGCCCTGAGTTGTGCCTCTCTCCCCCTAAGTTTGCCCACAGAGAGGGGCTGGATGACTGCACCACATCCAAAAATAACTCCAAAAATAACACCAGCTTCCAGGTATAGCACATGCCACCATCTCCCGCCTTGAGTTCTTGACCTTAGACATTAGAAGACATACATTTCAACTGGACTGAGTTAAGAAATCAGCTCTGCTGTCTAGAGACGGTTTCCAACAAATCAGGGTTTCAGGATTACACCAAGACAAGTGTGTAAAGTTGTTCTTTGTGCCAACATGGGCCACTGTATTCTCATACACCAGACTCTGTAAAGTCAGACCCCCATCAGCCTTCCTGTGCACACATTAGTTCACTTCTAGGTGCTGCATGAGTGGGATGCCCTCTCTGGTCACTGACATGGCAGCTCTAGGTAATGGATACAGCTAAAGCCCAACTCCAGCTACAGAGATTGCCCTCCAATTGCAGCTCTGGACTCTCTCCAAGTCACCCCCTCCTGGCCAAATGGCAGCTGCCTCCCTTGCCTACTTTTTCTCATAGATAGAAGTGATCCACTCCTTGTCACTTTCAAAGGCAGATAAATTGTACTTGTGAGTCTGAAATCTATTGAAGAAGTCTTTCCTATCTGCTCTTTGGTAACTTGGCAGATTAAACTACCTGTTCTCATCTCATTCATTGCCCTCCAGGCAGCTTGGGCTGTTGACAGGGCAACAGTTGCAGAATTTACGACTCCCCAAATACCCTCCAGGAGCCAGTCACCACCCTCTCAGTGGGAGAAGGGGCAACATCTGCCATCATCTTACCCATGTGCAAGCCAGTTCATCATCCCAAGGTGTGGAGTTGCCCCTGAAGGCCTGTTACACCCCCCATTAGCTATGGTTATTGCTTGATGAATTGTTCCCAGAGATGTTCCCATTGCATAAGGTGAACACAGTGTCAGCCTGTGGCTGCAGGAACTCCATCTCTGCAGCCAAAAAAACTAACTGGCCTGGGGTGGGGGAGGCAAGACCAAGCATTTCTGGTGCTGCTGACACAGGACAGGCAACATAATCTTTCCAGCAGTAACACCTCCTCTAGCTGGCCCAGCTCCATGTTGGAGCAATCAGAGAGTAATTAATGCCAAACACAATCCCCTTGCCCATCTCTGAGCTTCTGTTCTTCTCACAGGTAGTAGCCCTCCCTACCTGTCCCTTTTTCTAGCAAAGACACGTAGGTGGGATGGAGCTTCATGCATTGATGTCTGGGGCATGCTTGTGGCCTGACAGGAGACCCTCAAAGCAGACTGGTGACTCAAGGGGTTGCAGAAGTTTGACACCCCACCTGTGGCTTGGCCTTGCTGACCTGTCCCTCCTCCTTCCCTCTGACGGCTTCAGCAACTCAGATCAAAAAAAGCCAAGGTAAGACAGACAGGGTGAAAACCAATGAGCAGCACATGACAGGCATCTTGCTCTGTATGCTTCCCAGTCTCAGAAGTACAGGGAAGGCTTGAAAGAGTAAACTCAGAGACACTTCATTACAAACAAAACAAAGATTTATTTCTATTTCAAGTGAAGTAGAAGAGTAAATACAAAAAAAAATCTCCAATATAGAATATAATATTCTCCTAGGCTGTACAGTCCACTTCATTCTTGAAGTCTGCTCAGGGCCTGACTATACCAGAACTTGGGTAGAACAAGAACCGAGAGACTGTCCTTTGAGCAATGAGCACTTCCAAGGGCCCTCTCTCTTCTCATCAGTGCTCACATGTAAGAGTTTCCTACAGGTTTACAATCCATATTTATTGGACTCTTCTGAAATCAAAGAAATAGTTTGAAACTTACACTAACTTTGCTAAAAGGAAGGCTCTCAGATATTTACAATAAAACTTAGAGAAATCAAATCTTTTTCTTATTCTTGGTGGTGTCTGAGAATTACAAGCAATGTGCCAGAAAAAAACACATTGAGATCCACATGTTTAACATCCCCATGGCACAAGCATACACTGAGATCCAATTGTCTAACATATCCCCTTGGCATATCCCCATATCCTCCCAGAGAGACCCAACCCCATGGCTCAAGGACAAGACAAGCCTATCTTCTTCCTCAGTCAGTGGTCAGGCAGTCTCATGTCACACGTGGGCAAAGGGGCAGCACACCTCAGCACCACAAGGCACAACCTGGACAGACGTGCAGTGCACAGCGCACCCTTGGCACCTGAGCCTACACAACAACTCAGGTTGGAATAGCCACAAAACCACAGCAGTACTGGTGGGAAGGGACTGCTGGAGTCCTCAAGCCTGCTGCAAGCGGGAAGTCGGAGCACTGCCAGCACTAGCAAAGGACGGGTGTAGCTTTGTCTGGTTTTGCCTCAAAAACCTCAAAGCACAGACCCCATACAGATATAGAGTTCCTTGAATGGTCCCTGTAGCTCTTCACAGTCCTGCCCAGGGTTTCTAGCTTTCTAGAAGCAGTTATTAGCCATGTCTTTCTTAAGCAGTTTTTGACCATATCTCAGGTTCTCGATGCAGCAAGCTCATCACGGTACCTGCTGCAAAAATTTACCATCTAGATATGCCCAGTTCTCCTACTTTGTAGGTATAAAATATCTGGAGAGAAACAAGAACAGGCATCTAGACCTTCTCTGCAAAAAACACGCAATTGAACCTACCCAATCTGTGCATTCTAAGTCACCAAGCACTGTCAGGCTTGTCCTTCAGACACTGAGTTTTGCTCCCTGAACTGCCTACGGATGCTAACTGAGCTCAGAAGCATCTTCCACAAAACCAGTATCATCACTGCTGATCTTTTTTTAGACTGAGCTCTAAACTGGCACAAGAGCTGAAGCAGGGAACAAAATGAGGGGAACACAGGGCAGAAGGCATCTAGGCTCTTCACTCTCGTGACCAATGACAGGATTCATGGAGGCATGAAGGGAGGTTTAGGTTGGATATCACCCCAGATGGTGGCTGAGCACTGGAACAGGCTCCCCAGGGAGCAAGCACCAAGCCTGACAGAGTTCAAAAAGCACTTGGACAATGCTGTCAGGCACACGGTGTGATTCTTGGTGTGTCCTGTGCAGGGACAGGAGCTGGGCTTGATGATCCAGATTGAGTCCCTTCCAACTCAGCATTGCTATGGTTCTATGAAAATCAGATATTTTCTAATAGATATTTCACAATGATAACTGCTTCTACAGGAAGGAAAGAAAGCATTAAAAGGCAGGACAGTTCTTCTCCCAGCTACCCCCAAATGAACAAGATGTTGGCATGGCTTGCTGTCAGTGACACAGTCCAGTCCTTGCAGGCAACGAAAGCAGAGCCAGCAGCTATCAAAAATACTAGGAGCTGACACAGCTAGGTGTACAGATCCTCTTCCAGATGGTGAAGGGAGAGCTGGGAGAGGTGTTAGCACAGCTGCTAGGGAGACCTGCCCCTGGCTGAGACAGGTCTCTCCAGCATGGTAGCAGCTCTGGATGTGCCAGGACCAGGAAGAACAAGGAAGATAAAATGCAGCCCTTCAGAAAGGATAGGAAAGGAAAAATCTGACTGACCTCAGCACACTAAAGAGTTGAGTGGTGCTTATGCTTGCTGTCTGTGCCCACCCCTCCCACTGGCTCCACACATGGAGCGCCTTCTCCAGCTCTGTGTACGGACAGCAGCTTCCTGCGGTGCCACAGACATGTCTACACAGACACAGGACAGCGCTATCAGGTCAGTCCCAGCTTCCCAGCCCAGGAGTTGGCTCACCACATGCCATCCCTGGCACTCTGAACCCTGGAATCCAAAACTCATGTCCTACCTCAAAGCCCCACAGAAGGCAGGCATACAACTTCTCTTGCCCACCTACTGCAGAGGGCTTTACTCTTCTCCACACCAAGCTGTGCTGTGAGGACACCCAACCACCTTCCTGCTCCACTCCATTTCCTCTCTCATGTCCCACCTGCATATGTGGACCGTAGCACCGACAGAAAGCAAGGAAGCTGCCTCCACACAAATTTCTTCCTGATGAGAACCTCATCTCAAAAATGCAGAGCAGAAGGTACAGGTGTCTTCATGGGATCAAAAACTCTTTGCAGCAAAGCACAGCAGTAGGACAAGAGACAGTAAACATGAAATGAGACTACAGAAGTGCTAAATGGAGGGTACAAGGAGAAACTTCTCCCCCCCACAAGGACAGCCAGGTTGCCCAGAGAGACTGTGCTGCCTCTGAAGACTCAACTATATAGGGCTGAGACTACTGGTCTGAGTCATAGCTGACCCTGATTTGGGTACCAGATTGGAACAGAAATTTCCCAAGATCTTTTCCAACTTGAGTTTTACTATGATCTATACCCTTCTCTGGTGAGAAAGACTCTGGTGTATGTTTTTCCACAGCTCCTGTTGAGGCTCTGGCTGCACTTTCTTGCTCTCTCTCCCCATATACCAGGATCTTCTCACCAACCTCCTCCTGGTCCTGGATATACAGGCTCATACACCTCTGCAGGAAAAAGGAGCAGTATAAGAAGACCTGGGAACAGGGCTCTGTTGGATCCCTCTACACCCACAGCCACAAGCAGAGCCCAGGGTATCCATTACTGCTCCAGTACCCTTTCCAGGGTGGTGGGATCTGTTGGAAGGGGTATGCTTGAGTTTCACCATTGATCTAGTTTCAAGCTTTTGTCTCACAGACATTCCTATTAGTTGTTCCTTCTCCATATCTTTCTCTACACTCTTTTCAATCCCAGGAAAGCTTGAAAGTGAAGTAACTGAAGATGAAAAGGCACTGTAACCTGCCTCTTGTGTTTCAGAAACAAAAGTTTTCTCCTATATATGCCATTTTCTCTAGGCTACAGACAGAGTTGGGCTGATCTTGGGATCCAAGTAATTTAGGCTGTAAGTACCTCTGCAGACCTCAGGATTAGGTCTCCACTCAAAACAAGTCCAAATTCAATGATGGCTACAAGTTCAGAGGCAGACCAGGCTCCGTCCAGTCAAGCTGGAAAGACCTCTAAGGGCAAAGGTCCCACAGACTCCATGTGTCCCTTTTACAGGGGCTGGACATGCTCATGTTGTAGTTCAAATCCCACCATTGTTCCCATCCCTGCAGCACAGAGCACAACACCTGAAAGAATGTGACTTGATGCGTTTTTCTGCAGCCCTGGCACCTAAACCTTCTCCAGTCTTGGCCACGCTGCTGATATGAAGCCTGGGGCTAATGCAATAGCCATCAGGGACATGCCACCACATCAGTGCCACACATTCTACTTTTACTGCTTTGCCTGCTGGAGGCCAGGGAATGCTTCTTCCTGCCTCCCTCCTTCTCCTCACCAACAGACATTTAATTCTCTAAAAAACACAAAAAAACTATTGTCAACAGCAGAGAGATTTTTAAAGGTGAAATCTTCCTGGGCAGACCAGAAAGCGCCCAGTTAGGTGTGCCGGAGGGTGGGAACCTGGCAGGAAGCTTTGGGCACCTGCCCCAGGAAAGGCTGTAGAAGAGGAAGAGACTGCTTGCCCCATCCAAGCACTTGGGAGTCCCTAGGATTTTTCTGCCGAGAGCGGACAGAGCTCGACGGGGCACCCCAGGTTCCCAGGGCTGACTGCGACACTTCTCGCCAGGACGCCTGGACAGATGGCAGAATGCGTAGGTGCAGTCTAAGATTCTTCAGCATCTTCCCGAGAGAAGCGGCGGGACCAGTCGTGCCGGGCGACCCCCGCAGTCCGGCGTTTCCGGGGCTCCGATCCGCGCTGTCGGGCCTCTCCAAGATGGATCAGAGCGCCGGGACGAACCTGTCGGGGCCGCCAGGGTAGGTGCCAGGCTCGGCGGCACTCAGCTGCCCTCCGACGCCGTAGGCGTGCGGCAGCGGCGGGTAGGGCGCGGGGGAGCGGCGGCCGTAGAGGGCAGGGGGGCCAGGAGACCAGGATCATAGCCTGGCGGGCCCGGCGCGCACGTCGCAGAGCTCGGGTGAGACT
>JANPWX010019824.1:152573-198094 GCA_024734555.1 Trochalopteron elliotii | reverse complement strand
TGGTCTCGTAGCAGGTCGGGAGCGCACAGCTCAGGCGGAGCGACGGGAACCGAGCGGAGCAGGGGCGTCTCCGGGATCCCGCTGCGGGTGTCCGGGCACGGACATCGAACGCGCCTCCCCGGAGGGCTTGGCGCCGTCGGGGCCGGTTGTGTTGGCGGCCGCGGGGAGAGGCGGCAGCGACGAGCGGCCGCCTTTGTCGGAGAGGATGCTGCCGGTCTGCGCGGGACCGTCGACCCCGGGCAACGTTGCCCAGGGAGCCTCACGCTTCTTTGCGGAAATGAAGCTGTCGTAACAAATTAGGCTGGAAAAAAACACCCGGTGACAGATCTGCGTGGGGAGTGATAGTAAGTGCGGGCTTAGGCTCGGCGGTTTGCGTGCAGAGCTGCTGTGTAGAATGCACTGAGGCTGGGGCCCTCATAGCTGGTACCCGGCAGCGATTTGGCACAGGGCTAAGCTCCCGTGCCCCTGGTTTACTCCAGAGCTGACCTGCTTGTCTCTTATCCTTATGCCACTGGACCCCACAGGTCCATGATCCAACAGAAAGGATGCCAGGTTCTCCACAGGCTAATTCTGGGACAGACCTGTCAATTCCCTCATATATGCTCAGCTACTTGGGGCTGAAGGTCGGACCCCAGCTGAGTGTGCCAGCTGGTGAGGAATGCTTGCCCAGGACTTCAACCCCTGTGACACATACCTACAGGCCTGGGGACAGCACAGCCGCCTCACCTGCTGGCATGATGTTCCTTGCAAGGCAGAATATAAAGGAGAAAGCAGGACATCCTAGAGGTGAGATGGAAAGTGTGTGCAGGTGTGCACAGGCATGTGTGTGCATGGAAGGGTGTGTGTGCATGGGTACATGGGTGCACAAGGGCATGTATGGGGGTGAGGATGTGAGTGAGAGTTTGTGGGTGTGCACTGGGAGGCGAGTGTGCGTACAAACAAATGTCAGCACACACAGGTATGTGACTGGACCCAGGGCTTGCATGTGGGCACGTAGGCAAGAAACAGATGTAGACAGATGTGTGTGCAGAGAGGAGGATGTGGACAGGTGTGCAGGTGCTGTGCATGTCTGTACACCTGATCCTGCCCATGTCTTGGTGTCTCATGCCAGTTCTTCCAGAACTTGAGTCACAAGTGCACTGCTGAGTCTATCTTTGTAGGAAAAGCTTTTCCAAAGCCCTCTTGGGCATTACACGAATGATTTTTAAGGGAGAAAGGGGAGGTAAGAGCTGTTTATTGTAGTGAAACACTGCTCCCTTGGAGGTGTCCAACAGAGCTGTTGAGCTGTTTTTCTGCTTGGAGAAAAATATGTGTGTGTGTGTGTGTGAGAATCCATTTCCATGCAGCAAACAAACCTCAGCCCTCCTTTCTAGCTAAATAACGGACCCAGGAGTCACTGGCCACCTGGTTATCTCTGTGGCTTCCCAGCAATCTGGGAGATAGCAAAAAGTCCTATGGAGCTAGCAGAATAAACCATTAAGTGGCACTTGCTGTGGATCCACATGTACATGTAGTGTGCCCAGTAACTGGATGCAGACACTGGGCAGTATTTCAAAATCACATGCTGCAGAGTTTGTGTCAAGAGTAAAAAATCAACCTCCTGTACCAATACCCACGTTCTTGAAGTGTACAACACTAGGGTAATATTAGCCTGTATGAACCAAAATCCAACTCCCTCAGCATCAAGCTGCCTCACCAGCAATGCTCTGCCTTCTGGCTCTTGGGAAGCTGCAGCTGGGAATGGATTTTCCTATCAGATGTTCCAAAAGGCAGTGCTGAAGTTCAGTCACCTCTGGGGCTTTGTCTCTCTGTGCCATGCCAATTCCATGCCTCCAGAGGGCAAAGTCAGATCGTGCTTCACTTTGCACTTGCAGAGGATGGGGAATGAAAGAGGTGTGTGCTGAGGAGGGATGGTGTGCTGAACAGCTGCTTTTGCCCCCCTGCTGGTGACGAAAATCCTTTCCCAAGTAAGCACTTTCCTTGGCAGAGCCCAAAGCAGAGTGAAATGGATACCCAAACAGCATGTGCTGTCTCTTGTCCCTTCTCCTTTCCACATCACACAGCTTAAACTGTGGTTCCAGTATCTGTGAGTGAAAGTGGGAGTTGTATAACACGGTGCCCTGGAGGCTACCCTCAATGTGACATTATCATAAACCTATTTAAAAACACTTTTAAGTCTCTACTTTGGGAGCAGGAGTATGTCCCACTTTAAGCATTGGTGTCTCTTTTGAGTACCGGTTCCCATGGGGAGAGAGCTATGAAGAACATGAAACTCCAGTTCACCCTTGGATCTTAGGCTGCAGATTTCCTCCGTCTGTAAGTCAAGTGGTGCCTGTTGCTAGAGCAGAACAGTTGGTGTTCGTGTTTGTGAAACATTGTTTTCTCTTTTGATTCCATCGTGCTGGAGGAGGGACAAGAGTAAGATGGCAAACACCTTGCATTGATTAAACCTGTTCATAGTGGAGTTCATAATATAATCAAAAATATATCATATCTACATAGTATTACCCATACAGAATCTATCACTTGAACTCTCTTTTGGTCTCTGGGAGAAAGTTTAGAGTTATCATTTTTTCTGTCTAAATTTCTCACCTCAGATCCTGCTGACACTAAGGTCTGCAGCCTCCAGCTAAGCAAAGCAGTCATTGATTGTGAGGCCACTGCACTGCAGAGCTGTACCCTGCACAAGGGCACTTGGCCTCTCAGGAATGGAGTTTGTTAGTACTGGTAGCTGCTAGAGAATTACCCCAGCCAAAATCCCATATGCTTGGATCTCCAAGAGACATTTCCAGCTATGAAAAAAATCAGTTCACTCCCACACATTTGCCATGTTACAAACTAACACCATTGAGATCCCTCAGTGGTGGGGACACCCTGCTCTTTGTTAGTCCTGTGACCTGAGCTGTTTCTTCCACTGCCAAACAAACCAAACAAAGGGAAGTGGACACTAAATGTGTGGATAGCCCCTTCATGTGCAGGACATTGATAATTTTGTTTCTACATCAGAATTCCTCTCCTGTCTGAGGTGAGGAAATGTTTTGCCTCTGTGTCTCAGGAACAGCAGGGCTGTATTTCATGTGCTCCAAGTTAAGGGTCTGGCAAAATCAAAATCCCAGATCATATTGGCTGAATGCAAATCTAGTGAGAGCACATACCCATGCCACCACCCCAAGCTCAGCTGTATCTGTCATGGAATGGCAAGTTTGAGGTTTTTATTGGCTGTGTGTTTGGTGCCAGGACCTTGCTGTTAGAAGTGTGGAGAGCATCACAGCCAGACACATCATGATACTTTGTGACAAGGAGCTTAACACTACCTGCAGCTTGTGGTTAAGATCTGAGAGGGGTCCATAAGCCTGAGCCTTTAGGAATAAGACAGGTGATGGCATGACATCCTTTATGCACTTTCAAAGCACATTCCACAAAGAAGTATCCAAAGTGACTGAGCTTAAGATATTTTGCACCTAACTGGAGTTAGTGGGAGACAAGAACAGGAAGGCTGATTGCATGGATTTTGGAAATTCTTTGTGGCTACATTGTGGTATGGGGACCAAGGTGAAACTTCTAAGGGAGAACCAATGTGCAGCTGAACACGGAGTACGATCACTGGCAGAAGAGAGGCTGGAAAGCAACACACTACAAGGATACTGCATACTTTCACCAGCTCTTTACTTGCCTTATCTAGTAGGGGCAAAGTTTCACTCTTCATCAGTGGCCTGCTTGTTTAGTATCAGCGTTGTTTCTCCAAATTACTGCAGCTTCTTATCCCTTTGTTGAGTTTTCTATGGGAAATTTGGGCTGCAGAGGAACAAAGAATTGTTTGCTGAGAGAATGGATATAGCCAGGTTTGTGTGGGAGACTTGTGTTAGCTGTTGTGGTCATTCTTCTGTAGAAAAAGCCAAAACATCATGGTGGCTTTAAAATAGCTCATGTCTCAGGCCAGGAATTGGGGAAAGAGCCATGGGCAGCCCTAGCCTCCATCCAGCATGGTTCCACCTGGGCAGGGCACTGAGCATGCTTGTCTGACAGCCCAGAAGCTTCCCTGGCTCTAGGAGGGAAACAGGACCTGCAGCAGATGAGCTAAAACAGGGGCAAGTGCAGGTGGGCAGGGCAGGGTCTCTCAGAGCAGAACACCACAACTGACCATTCCCTTAGGAGCCTGCCTCACTCAGTAATTTGGTGTGAGCAGCGTAATGGCAAAAGTATTTGTCATACAGCATGAAAGATATGCAGGACTGGTGCTCTGGGGTGATGGTAGCGCTCAACCAGAGGGAGTGGCTGACACAGGACAAGGCAAGGCCCCAGCCTAGAGGGACCACCACAAAAGGGAGCATGGGACTGCTGGAAAGCTTGGGAGGCCCAGCAATGGAAAGACACGAGTGGTGCCCTGGGGCAGCAGTGCCCTGTGTGCCAGTCTCAGCTGGCATCCTGCTGCAGAGGCTCTGGGGAACGCCATGCATGGGTCTGGACACAGGCCTGGAGTGACTCTGGCACCGCGTGAGGTACACTCCATACTGGGTTTCCTGAGGAGAAGCACAGCTTGTCAGGCAAACTGAGGTCTGTGCCAGCACTCCTAAATAGTTAAACATGGAAGCTGGCTGTGCACATTGGCAGTGGGAGCCTCATTTAGCTAAGACATGGTGCCACAAAATGAAGTGACAGAAAACACCACAAGTGATGTGGGCAGCAAGGAGCAGGTACCTTCTTGGTGGAAGCTGTGTGGATGCAGCCTGAGCTGGATGGGCCATGACACATTTATTTGTTCTCCTGCCGAAGGAGAATTTAGAGTTTGTTTCCAAGAGAATAAGCTGCCCATTCTTGCCTTTGCACCACCAAGATATCACTGGAAGTAGTGCAGATCCGCCAGATGCTTCAAAAAGGAGGAGCTGGCTTTTTCTGGAAACATGCAAAGCAGAGTCAAGCTCTTCTATAAGCTGAAAATCAATTGCTATGCTTTTTGGGTTGGTTTGTTTTTTGTTTTGGTGTGCAGGTGTTAGGAAGTTTTCATGGCTCTTGCTCCCATGAAGCCTGTGAATTTCAGCACCTCATGAAAATCTTCCGGATGGGTATCTTTGAATAGCCGTCAGACACTGTTGGCATGGAAATAAGTTCTTTCTATTTTGCCTATCAAATGCCCTATTTGGGCAGTCATTCAACAGTTTTGAGATGCTGAGTCTCTGTTAGGGTGGGCATTTCCTACTCAGTATTTCCCAAGTACCCTGCTGGGACTGGTCTGCTCTGCTGGCTCACAACAGGTGTCACTGAAGACACCTGACATCATCTGACAGAAGCTACTGAGGACCCACAGGGTCAGAAAGACCCTGAGGCTTGAGGACAGGAAGTATCACTGATGACAAATTTTTTTAAGACAAATTACTATTTGCCAGAGTAGTAATTCAGCCCTCTTTGCAGCTACTAGTGAAACCTGATGCTTGATAGAAAATGATAGAATACAGCCGTTCAGAGGGGATTACTAATTGCTTGCTTTGGAAGCTGGGAATTAATTATTTAAGTATAATTATTTAATTAATTGCCATATTGTGAACAAAATATATTTGCAAATATCCTGCTTTACTTCAATAAGCTGTGTGGAAAGAATTATTTTTTTTTTCGTTTTCCTTTGTTGCAGACAGAACCACATTGTCCTGGACACTGGCTTTTTCTAACTCACACTTAAGCATGGGATGGAGAGGAGACAGGTAATTTTGGCCAAACTGTAGAGTTAAGAGGCAAATTTCCCAGTGCAGGTGAGAGAAATTTCTTGATGTTCTTTGTTGGCAGTGTTCTTCATGTTGTTTCACCCAAATATGGATATTTAAAACTCTAAAAAATTGCAGTGGCAATGCCCTATAATTTACTAACCAATTCCCTGTACCAAGACATGCTCCACACTGTGGTCCTTGCAGAGCACTTTGCTCGTTGTCACAGGCAGTGAGCTAAGCAGGGAGATAAAGGGGAGCAAAGGTGTTGGAGCTAGTAGATGCGAGCAGTGGGGTAAAACTGGGAATACATGAAGGAGGAGAAAGAGAAGGAGAAGTACCGTGAAAAAAGCAAGGAATGTGGAGAGAAAGGGTTGGGGGCGGAGCTGGAAGAATATGAAGAGCCTTTGCTGGAACACTAGTTGGGACATTTGTTTTGCAGAGAGAATCTTGTATGGGTAGACAGAAAAAAGCTCACCTAAGTTTTGTCTTTTCTGGGTCTTGGTCTGGAATCAAAGACTCTCAACATCACTTTGGTACAAGCAAAAAAAAAACATTAAAAGTAACATCACAGCTTTCTAGGACTGGTCTACACAGACCACGAAAAGGTGCTTTTTGTTCCTTATTTTTTCTTTAAACCTAGGAAAATCACTGATTAAACTGTGATTAATACTGAACATTATTAAACAAAACACTTGTTGCCCTTCCCGGGAAACTGCAGCTTTTAGCACGCTTTGCGTGACTCTACTTGATCAACAAAAATAAGCTGTTTCAGTAGGTAGGTTCAGGCACCCAGTCCTTTTGTGTGCCGAGTTTCTGACTCTTCTTCGGAGTTTTCTGGGGAAGTCCTTAGCGACAAAGCAGGTCAGAGGCAGAGCTGGGGAGCAAAGACATCGGGTCAGAGCCTGCAGCAGGGATTGCAGGGAGAGACAAAGGCACAGCCACAGCGTGGCCCTGAGGCTGGAGGCAAAACTCCCAGCTTGAAAACAGCTCCCGGTTAAAACTGAGTAGCCTCTCCGGGCTCTTTCCTGGCCTTGGACTCAGCCAGGTGGATGCCCAGGCTGAGAAGTGTGTTTCAAGCACTGATCGAGGAAAGAAAAATTGTACTTAAAAAGGCACAAAAGCTGCAGCACTGTGTGCGTGCGTGTGCCCGAGCAATGAACAGTGCACCGCTGGATGTTAAACCACGCCTGGCAGAAGGGTGAGCTGTGAGCACCGCTGCGCGGATGCATTCACATGTTGGGGGTTGATGCTGATGGGCGATTGGTAGGACCCAGCGCTAGCCCCGCTGTAATTCCATGCCTGAGGGATGTAAATAGTCTTTATTTAAAAAACAAAGTGTAAAGTGGGGATAGTTCGAGCTCATTGGCACTGGCAGACAAAATCTGAATACTTTTACAAAGAGCCCCTGTTTTTTTTCCCTAGGCCCCTTTGTTCTCATTGCCTCTCTCTGACCCTCTAGCAATCACCATGGTAATTACCAAGTAATGCCCTATTTACAAGTACCTTCCGAAATCTGCTGGAGTTTTGCTTGAGCCTGTAATAAAATGTCTCTCCCCAGATGAGAAAATTGGTTATTTCTCAAATTCAGGGGTTTTTGGAGGTTTTTTTTTTGGTGTTTTTGTTTTGGGTTGTTTTTGTCGGGTTTTTTTGTTGTTGTTTTTTGGTGGTGTTTTGTTTTTTTTTTTTTTGTTTTTTTTTTTTTTTTTTTTTTTTTTGTTGTTGTTGTTGTTGGTTTTTTTGTAACAAGCCTGAAAAAGCAGTGAATAGCTGGCATCCTGCTGAAGTTAACAGATCTGTGGGGATTTACACTAGATAAGCATCTGCCCAGCGTTTGCCTGAGGCAATACCTCTAACCAAAAGTGTGTAGGTCTCGGTAATCTGCGGAGAAATAAGTGGTTTTAAATTTTGTGCTGCTAATAAAAATAGGCAATGCACTGCATGTATTTCCGGGGACAGCAAAAAGTTTCAGAAATCACTTTTTAACTTTGGACAGTCTGATCTTGGTCTGTGACCAGTCCGTATTTCTCTTGTGAAGCCTGTGCCATGGGACAGGTTTCCCAAAGAGATGGTGGGAGTTCTGTCTGTCGGGCTTTTTAAAATTTTATTTGGTCATGGCCCTGAACAAGCTGATCTAACTTGGGGTATAACCAGACTTTAAGTTTTTGCTGGAGAAGAAACCTTGTCATTTCTGCAGTTCTCTCTGTAACTGTGGTAAAAACACGATTTCCAGGAGTTTTTGTGAAATCAGCTCAAGTCCTGTCAATGATACAGGAAAGTGATCTGAGAACACAAGCAAAGGACTTCTCAAAATGCCAGGTGCTCAGATTTTCTTTCTTCCAGCTGGCTCTGGTAGTTTTGCTTATGCAGTTTGGGTATTCATATGCAAATCACAGATTTGCCGACCGTGCCGGACCATTATCAGAAAACAGATCTTACAAGTGATTTAACAGTCACTTCCAGGATCACTTCATGGTTTGGACTTGGAAAGCGAAGCAGAGTGGCATCATTTTGAGACCTTTGAAATTCCCTCCCCTTTACTCTGCTGTGAGAAAATGCAATATTTGCTATGTGAGAGTGGCCTGGTTTTGGCTGGGATCAGGTTTTTCAGTGGTGGCTAGTATGGGGCTGTATTTTTGATTTGTGCTGAAATAAGTGTTGGTAACGCAGGAATGTTTTTGTTGCTGCTGAGCAGGGCTTACAGAAAACCCCAGCCTTTGCTGTTCCCCACTCACCGGACCAGAGAGGGGGCGGGGGGTGGCACACGGAGTTGGAAGGGGACGTAGCCTGGATATCTGATCCCAACTGACCCAAGGGATATCCCACAGCATATGGTGTCATGCGCGGTGTAAAAAGCTGCCGGGGGAAGAAGGAGGAGGCGGGGGGCCGTTCGAAGTGATGGCGTTTGTCTGCCCAAGTCACCGTGAGGCGTGGTGGGGCCCTGCTGTCCTGGAGATGGGAAACACCTGCCTGCCCGTGGGAAACGGTGAATTAATTCTTCGTTTTGCTTTGCCTGTGTGTGTGTAATTACCTATTAAGCCGTCTCTATCTCAGTTTTCTTGGTATTGCTCTTCCAGTTCTCCCCCCTATCCCACCGGGGGGAGTGAGTGAGCAGCTGCGGGGGACTCAGTTGCTGGCAGGGGTTAAACCACAACAGAGTGTCTTTATTACTTTAAAAAACAGAGAACAAGGGAGAGGTGAAAAATTAAATGTGAAAATAATTTTAAAAAACACTGTTTCTTCCTGTTTATTTAGATGTGAACATAAGAAAAGGTCTGAGGGCAGGGACGGGCTAAGATCTGCTTCCAGTAAGTGAGCAGAAGACTCTGGTCTAGACAAGGTGCTAAACACAGCAGGTACAGGACTGATTTCTGCAGTCAGCAGAAAGAAGCGGCATCTGGAAGGTACCTCCACCCTAAAGGCAGGAGATCACAGCTGGGCTCAGTGCAGCCTCCCTGATCCTCAGAAGGCAAAACCAGGGCAAATGCACCCCATGGGCAGCACGTGGTGCCCCTATTCCTTCCTGGGGGCCCTCATAGGTCATTCTCAGGACACCCCTTCTGGAGTGTGCAGCAAGCCAACATCTCTGCGTAGACCACAGCAGAGGGGAAATAACCAAAGGAGGGAGGCATTGGTACATCTCCTTGGCTGGAGCTGCTACCCCAGTGCTGTCAGCGACGCTGTGCCGTGCTGAAGGCTCGGTTGTGGTGGAGAGATGGGGTGGTTCTTGCTGGTTCAGTGCAAATAGCTGAGCACTGAAGGTAATTTCTTTCATTCACTTCTTACACATTCTGAATGGGGCGTGTCAGTTTTTTCTCCTCAGAACTAGTCTGGGCAACTCAGAGAGGAGTTGAAAAATCAGAGCTAATCCTGCAGGAATGACTCATTCTGGCATAGGATTTGCAGAGCAAGATGAGAAGTTCAGGTAAAACAAAGGGAAATGGAGGCTGTAGTAAAACTCTGTGGTTTGGAGCATGACAGTTAAACTGCTATGAAGTCGAAGTTGGAAACCCCCTCCCAACAAACTGTTGAACTCAAAACCTTGGCAATGTCTAGAGCAAGTCAATATTCAAGCATACTAGTTGCATAAACTGAGGCTCTTTCCCATGGGACCTGCAGGTTGGATTGCTAATTACCACGGGTCTGGAAAACAATTACTATTATTTCGTTATTATTTTTAATTAAACACAAATAAAGCAATGCCTGTCCTTTTAAAGTTGGACTTTGAAATGTTTTCTGCGTTTTTTAGCCAGGATTACACTGGCCAAGTCCAAACAGAGAAGCACTGGAATTTTGACAAAGGCTTAAGGTAATTTTCAACCAAATTTCTCTAGCAAGGACAGTAGAGTAGTTGGGGTGAAAGCACAAGCCCAGCCTAAATATCTGGGCCCAGGAAAGGAAGGTTGGACTTCTAGAAGCTATAGTAGACATAGAAATAATTTTCCCCTGCATCCTTTCACAAGTCTTTTAACTGCTTTAGATTGCTTTCTTCACCTGGCATCTTGGCAGACACATCCACTAAGACTGCAGACCAGTAGCTCAAGAAAGCTCACCTCCAGAGCATGGATTAGAGAAAGTAATTTTTCCACAGTTATTTAGATCATTTCACCTGGTAAAATAAAAATGTTGGTGTGATTACAACAAAAAGCTAAAGCATCAGGGAGTCTTCCATCCCAGCCTCACCCACTCATCAGTAGAGAGATATGACACTTGCAGGAGAGTTGTACTTAGGTGAGGATAAAAACTAAGTTTTAAAGGAAAGTACTTCTGAAATTCCCAGACCATTGGCAGAAGTGTTGCAGCGTTTCAGTAGATGAGGTCCTGTTCTACAAGCAGCTGACCTTTATGAACAGACCAGCTGAGACCTGCTGGGCCTCTGGGTGCCTGTGCCTGGCAGGCAGTGAAATGCTGGAGTCCCTGTGGCAGGGCTTTGACTGCGACAGTTTGTGTATGTCTTTAGACAGCTAAAGCTGCTCTTTAGACTTTGCCGTGGTCAGATCTGAGCTGCAGAAGTGTCTCTGACGGCAGCAAATGGGACAAGGCTTGGGAGAGGCTTGGGGCTGGGACAAGGCTTGCTGGAGCTGCAAGGCCGCCCAGGGCCCGGTGGGGCTGAGGCCGGGCCCAGCGCAGGCTCGGTGCCTCTGGCTGGGCCAGCACAGCTTGGAGCTGCTGTGCATGCCGCCGCATTCTCTCGAGGATTAGCCCTGCAAGGAATGTGGTGCCGGAGGAATGTCCTCCTGGTGCAACCTGAAACCCTTGGTCTGATACAGCCTGAAAAACAGGGCGGGTTGTGGCAGCTCCGACAGTGCCACGACCCCTGAGTCCCAGGCTGGGGGTCATGGGAAATACTTTCTGGTGTTT
The DNA here is from genome assembly GCA_024734555.1 of Trochalopteron elliotii. NCBI lineage: Eukaryota > Metazoa > Chordata > Aves > Passeriformes > Leiothrichidae > Trochalopteron > Trochalopteron elliotii. Next base: position 187,037 of record JANPWX010019824.1, on the reverse strand, counting down.
GGACCCGGAGAAGCCAGACTGGAGCAGTGGCCTTGCAATGCTGCATGGCTGGGGTGGAAGCAGCATCCCCTAAGGCCCAAGGACCTCAGGTGAGGGCATTCTTGGCAGGCTTGGCCTCGGTTCTCCCAGTACATTCTGCCAGTTTCTGTGGCACCAAGGTCCTCTGCCACTACAGAGCGAGCTGGGCAGTGGTTATGGGGAAATGGTTGTTTTCTTCAATATTCTGGGGCTTGAGGGTTCTCTCCTGACCCTCTTACACCCAGCTGCTTGGCACAGCTGTCAGTGTTGATGCTGACCTAGCTCTAGAACCACCACTGCCCTTATCAGTGTGGCATCAGAAGGTGTGTGCTGTTGTGTGCCCTCTTCTACAACACTCCTTGGGCAAAGAGGGTGTAACTGTGGCCAGGAAAGCCATGCTAGGTCATGTTGCTGTTCTAAGGCCAGCTGGAAAATCCAAAATAAAACTCAGTCCACATATAATGCTCATCCCAGCTGATTCCTTCACAGAGTTCAACCTCTCCCCACATTGCTTGCTTCAGAGACTGACCACATCTGTCTTTCTGGTCTCAAGCCTTGCTCTAGCACCAGGTGTCACACAGCTTGCACGGCAGTCAGATGGTGCTGCCTCACCTCTCCACCGAGTGAGGGGTGTTTCAGCACTGCATGAGTCTCCAGGGTCAGGGCTGGGTGTGGACAGAAGCGTATCTCATGTGGCTGCTGTGCACAAAGCTGTTTTCCAGTGAGATCATGGCAGGGTCAGTGCCAGAACGAGGGCAAACGGAGCGTACAGAGGGTTTGCACCCACATGCAACCTGTATTTGGTGACTGGGACTTAACTCCTGATTGAATTCTTGCCAGGTTATTGCTCAACCTCCTTGTAGGGGCAGGAGCTGTGTGCACTAGATGAAGGCATTTGGCCTCATGTAGCTCCACAGCAGTATCTTTTTTGGCAGCTGCTGCTTTGGGGTTTTTTCCTTCTCCTTATCTGGAGGGGCTGCCAGATCCCCCTGCGATGACTGGGGATCCTCTCCCCTTATGGGCAGTTCAGCACATTCCTGGCAGCACCCTGCTTTGCCTGTGACTAACCCAGCAGATAGTTTGTCCTGCTGCATGAAGCAGAGACTTAGGAACTAGTCCAGCATTATACATGCTGGGCCCCTAAAGCTCAGAGCTTCCTTGTGCTCCTGCTTGATGTAGCCAAATGAGACCTCTCAGCTGCCTGGCTCCTATCTGGGAAGTCAAACACCAGGGCAAAATCCCAGCTAATAGTTTAGTGACCCTGTGAAATAGAAAGCTGCACATTTGGCTCATGTGTGAGCCCACATGTGGTCCTTTTGCACTACAAAGATCTGGGGGAAGGTAAACCTGCAGAAGGAGGTAGGAAGGGAAAGAAGGAAGGAAGCTCTGAGAGCACCACAGAAAAGCCACAGCAGAGTCAGATAGAGGAAACAGTGTGGTTCTCCCTTCCTTGAAATACAGACAGAAGTTGTTGCACGTGGCCTTGGGATGAGCCCTGGGATGAACCCCGCCCTTTGAGCAGTGAGATTGGACCGTGCAACCCACTGTGACGCCTTCCAACCTGACCCATTCTCTGATTCTGTGAATTTGGAGTACCAACCAGCACAGGTGGCTCTGGGACCTGCTGGTGACAGGAGCAACTGGTCTGAACTGCCCTCTGACATCCATGGCCCCAGGCATGCTGCCAAAGAGAAGTGGAGACTGACTCATACTGATAAGCAGAACAAAGCCTGACAGGGTTGGGGGCACAGAGAGGCTGAAGGAATGGAAAGGGGATGGCTCCCAGAAGCCTCAGACAGGTCTTCCAGGGCAGATCACTTTCTTTTGCTCTGCCCTCATTCCTTTACCATTAAAAAAATGTTCTGCATCAAAAGCATGCCATCACCTTCCCTTTTCACCCTCTCTTCCCTCCCTTGCAAACCAACAGAGCAGCAATGGCTGTGGGATTATGATCAACAGTTTTCCATCTCCTGTATCTTATGTCCCAAGGAGCCTGAAACCTGTATATTTTCACCCAAGACCCTCAGCAATTCCTGGTATTACCCTGAGCGCATATTCCTTCTGCTCAGCTCCTATTTCCTTTCCCTGAACCAGTGATAATGGCTTCCCTTGTCTTTCCCCTAGAAAGTCTGGCACATCTGGCAGGTACTAGGTAGGAAAGATCTGAATCCAAACCTCACCACTGACTCATTACCACTCAGGCCCTTAAAATGTTCCTGCACGACAGACTTTTCTCCCAGAACCTTTCCCAGCCTTCTAGGCATTAAGCATAGATGGCACAGTGCCGGAGGAAGACACACTACTTTCCTTAATGGTGCTTGAGGTTCTTATCCACTTTTTTTTGTTTTCATCATATTCCATTTCTTTGATTTTTTTTTCCCCTTTGTTTGTTTGTTTTGGAAGCCTAGAGGGCTTTCAGGAGAGGTCACTTAGGGAGAGAGGCCACAGAAAGACAGACGTTTCTTTCTGGTTTTATTCTGAGTCAGAGTAGGAGGTTTGGTGCAGAGGTTTACAAAAGGACTTGGGATACATGTCTGCTGCTCAAATAACTCTCTTGTTCCAATGATGGAAGCACATGGAGCTTGTAGGCATGCCACTTCTCCCAGGCAGCTATACCCTGTATTATGGTGCAGGGCAGCTCTTGGGCAGATGGAGAGCACATTACCACTATTTGAAGTCCTGGAGCTGAGGTGGGAAAGAGAACCTGCTCCTAGTGCTCAGAGCAAGTTCACTGCAAGTGCCTGACACCTGCGGCCCACAGGCATCTCCCCCCACATGTGCAGGAACAAGGATAGGAAGACACTTGGGCTGCCAGGGCTTCTGGCCTGGGATTGATGGCGCCCAGGGGCCTGGGTGGCTGGGATCGATGGCAGGTCCTGTGGCCCCTGGGGTCCACATGGACCCAGGGCACGGGGGCTGACCAGATTAGCAACAGCACCATGAAGTGCACACCCCCATGCATATGGATGAGTCTAGCAACAGTTCAGCTCCTGCCATTTAGCAGATCTGGGGGACGGCAGCTAGCACTGATCTGTGCACTCACAGATCATGGTGGCACTGGTGGCAGGTGCTCAGTCCCTGAAGTGGCTGGGGGAGTACAGGAGTGGCTCTTCTGGATTGGTCAGCATCATCCTCCTGACCAGGCAGGGCTACTGTCCACTGCAGAGGAGCCAGACCACCCCACCGTGGGCTGCACTGTGTGTTGCCCTTGGCTTGGAGGAGCTCCTTCCTCTTTCTGGCAGGACCTCTAGTGATAGTCAAAAGAGCCCAGGGCTCTGAGGGGGTCACCTGGCAGTCACAGCTGCCCCTGCCAGAAGAGATCCATTGTGCCTGCCTTGCTCAAAGGATTTCTGGAGTTCTGTAAATGAAACCGCCAGTGCATGAAATATGTAAATACTCCTCTGAGCAGTGATGCTGACCCTTGGTCCCTCTTTCTGGCCCACTGATCTTTAAATAGCTTAGCCTTAATGGAAGGGAGTCTGACACCACCTCCTTATGCCCTCCCACTAAGAGGGCAACATGTAGCCTGGAGGAGCAGGAATTGCTCTGTGAAGGGGGGGATGGTGGGAAAGGGTTGTCCACGGGCAGAGGAATTGGCATGGGGCCCCCAGTGCATGGGGTTTAACAGGGAGCGTGATCTCCCTTTAGGAGGCAGAAGCAGGAGCACCCTAGGGAGTGTGTTGGTGTCCATGGAAGTTTCCACTGCAGACGTGTTCCTGGAGTTTTCCCCATTGCCCAGCAGAAGCTGGGTCCACATGTCCGCTCACACCAAGAGTACATCGGGCACCATGTGCCCCAGCAGCTGCGGGGAAAAAGGCCTGGTTTGGGACTGGGCTGGGCTTTGACAGGGGAATGTATGCACAGATTAACGCCTGAGGTTCTTCCACTGTGCTCAGGCTACATTACCAGCAAGCTGCTGAGTAACTTCTGGGCAGCATGAAACAATATTTCCCAAACCCGCCCTCCCAATGATTCATCAGAAGAACTCTTATCTTCCTCATTCAAAAGCTTTTGTCATTTTAATGAAGAAACAACATCCTGCTGGCTGGATGGGCGATTACCCAACACAAACTGCAGATATTCAAAGGGAAGGGCCTGTGATCCATTAGTTGGCTAAGGGCTATTCTTCACCCCAAGAGCCAGGATAATCCTAGGTGGGAACATCCACAAAGGGGTCAGCTGTTAAAGGAATTTAAGTGCCTTTACATTGACATCTAGTGCCCTGCTGGGAAGCTGAACCCTATGGAAGACCTCCTGTGACCTTTTTCACAAGTCTTGGGGGAAGGCTTCTAAATCACTGAGGCACGTCTGAAGGCTTCGCTCTCTGTTTTCTCCATCACTGGGCTTTCAAACAATTGCATCCTTGTCACACATTTGTCAAAGAGAAAGGGGGAGATGAAGAAAGAAATTTCAATAGTCTCAAGGCTTTGCTTGCGGCTGTGTTAATGCTGAATAGCACGCGGAGGTGGAAGGGATATCCTGAACAATGTCTGGTCTCCGGGCAGAATCCGTTTCCCATGACAGTGCCTTTCTGAAGCAGGAATGCCAGCATGAAGCAAAACTTGTTAAAGTAGTAAAAGAAGAGGTCTCTATTGTGTCCTGTGTGACAGAATAATCCTCCCTCAAGAGCAGACTGCTGTCTTTTTCCCTCCCATCTGTGAATTTTGGCTTCAATCAACTTCGTGATTTTCACAAGGTATAAAATTAAAGTCCTACCCCTTAAAAGCAACCAGCCAACCTTGCAGGATCTTCCCACAGACATGCCCACAACTGTGAACGTACTTTTCCTGTACTGGCTCTAAAATGTCTGACTGCATTAACCTGAAGTAAGGGTTCCTGTTAGGAGTTGCATTTGATAAGAAGAAACAAACATTTTTGCTATCTCCATCCATTCCACTGGTTAAATAATTTCCCTTTCTCAGTGCTTTAGTCACAGGTTATCACTGTGTTCCTCAATTTCTCCTTAAATTTCTCCTAAATTTTCTCTTTAAAGCTTTCCTCTCTGAAGTACCTGTGAAAACCAGCAGACAATTATTTAGACTTACCAAATGAGCAAAGCTATCTTTCCAGCTCCTTGTGCCCTGTGCTTGTCCCACATTTATGTTCTGTATTTGTACCCTGGATAGGGTGTCTTATCTCACAGCTCAGCCTCTTAAGGGTTGTATTAATAATAATCACAAGTGTCATGAGTATTGTCCGTATAGCTATATAGGAGCTGAATATACCAAATTAAAAGTGAAACAAGGCCGTAGCAGGGAAACAGGGCTGTTCCTTCCCCCTGTTTTATTTCAAAAAGCTACTGATTGTCATGTCCTTTTCACTTATCTTCTTTTTTAATTCCAGCAATACTCATTGGAGGTTGTTTATAGTATGCCTGTGATTCTGCCATCAAAGGAAGATGGATTTTTTTTTTTCTTTTTTTTTCTGGGAATGGAGAAAATCCTAGTAATGAGTCTGGTACTCGTGTTAAACAGTCTTCACTGGAACAGAGAATCTCTCCAGGTCCCTGACACAAGGGAAATGATGCATGTAGGGGATGCCCAGCTATTGGAATAAATGCTCTCAGCTCAACAGGCTTCATAAAGGATCCTGGAGACAGAGGTTTTTAATCTCATGTGCCCACAGTGAGCACAAGCCCTGGACACCAGCCACCACAAGAACTGGGTCTCAGACAGCCCTGAGACCTGGCTGGGCTCATATGCAGTCCCTGCCCAGGAACCACTGGGCAGGTGCAGTGCCTGCTTCTGGTGTCCTCACATTCCTGTCTCATGAGATGGGTGGGGGATCCATAGCCTGGCATATTTGGAGGGAAGTTACCATGTCAAACACCAGTGCTAGTGTTGGTGGGACTTCCACTTTGCTGGAAAGCGCTACCCAGATTTGGCTCTGGCACTTGAGGCTTAAGTGGCTTGTTAGAGCCTGTGCACACAAGCAAAACAATTCCTCCTAAATTTCAAAGTTACACATCTCCAAATCTGATAACAGCTCTGCACTCTTTACTTAGGAAGTCTGTCAGCAAGCACTCAGGCTATGGATCTTGGTTACTAGTTCATCAGTAATTTATGTAGCCTTAAGATTCAGACTGCCTCTTTTTGAAAGGTATGCTCTAGCTGAAGCAGGTGGGTTTAGTAGTCCTGTACCACAGTCAAAATTGATCCATTTAGCTCCACATACGGTGATGCTCATAAACAACCCCCTCACTGCACACAGGAGCACCATGATGCCACACAAGCAGGGTCCACATCACTGCTGGAGTTTCCTTATGCACGCTTTGGGCTGTAAAGGTGTGCTTTGGTGGCAAACTAAATTATTTATTGAATTCCATCCAAACCGACAAACAGCTTTAATTGAAAAGAAGGGAGTAAAACAACATATTTTGACATTTTCCAAAAGAATTCCTTTACCTTCTTGTTTCATGAAAAGCTTTCAGTTTGAAACTGACCCTGAGTTTTTTGTTTGGTGGGGATTTTTTGTTGTTTTTCTTTCTTTTTTTTTTCTTTCTTTTTTTTTTTCTCTTTCTTTTTCTTTTTTTAATTAGTGTAAAACCCCACAACCCTCTGAAAGGAAGAGGAAGGTTTCCTTTTGGTCCAGGTGAAGTGAATTAAATAGTCTGGCTCACTTGCTGCCATGCACAGTCAGAAACTTGCCCTGCCTAGACATTTGCATGCTGAGATTAAGTGTTCTCTTCACAGGGAGAAGAAAGTTCAGGAGAAGCAGGGGGAGATGGGTGCATTATCTCTCAGACAGGGTGTTGTAAAAATTGTTCTTTAAAAACTCTTTAATTGACAATTCCTTCAAAGTGTGGAGGGATGCAGTTTCTGATCATAATCCCATCACCATTGTACTGTTGTTACGAATGGGCTGGTCTATCTGTAATGAAAAGCCTATCCATGATACTCTCGTAATTTAGAGCTGCTCAGAGAGGAACACCCACTCCCATGGCTCTCCTGTGGGCTGAAGTGGTTTCACTGAATCCTTCTTATGCATTTCAGTGAGTCTCCACTCTCCAAAAATTGCTGACAGTCGCGCATCCTCCATGTGTGGGAAGTGTGGCACAACACAGTGTGTTTGCGTAGGTACCAGTCCACTTGTGGTTCTGTAAATTTCAGCTGTAAATTTCATAAGAAACAGCATCTTCTCCTACCTAGATCTTTGGCTACTTTACTTTGGAGTAATGCACCAAGAACAGATGTCTGCTGGATCTGTGTCAGGAATAGTCAGAAAAAGAACTTTCCACAGAGTTATTTTTTACCAGCTGCTTAGTTTTTAATCCATGTGACAAGTAGATCATGGATCTTCAAAGATACTTATTAGACACCTAAAATGAGATTAAGTGGACTGGCAAAGCCATTTGGCTGCTATAATTATCATCCTCCTATTTACATTGCACCTTTAGATGAAGTTTGGGCAGGACTGATGAGAAACCAGGATCACTCAAGGATGTAAGTCAGTGTTAGTCATATTTCCCTGATTTCTGCATGGCAGCTGTAGATTTCAGATGCGAGACAAGTGGAAAGAAGATGAAACTTAGTGCTGCTTCCTCCAGCCCAGGCTGTCTTACACAGTCAAGATGTTTCAGCACTTTTGGGGCAGTTCATATGTTGTTGGGGTTGTTGTAGGTCTTCGTATGTGATATGATCTCCTGGCCACCTTCATTGCACTATCTGTGGTTCCTGTAGTTTCTTTTCAAAGGATGGGGAGCCCATGCCCCTCTGAGGAGTATGCTGTGGGGAAAAGCTCAGATCCAGCTGCTTGGCTCAGTTTATGTGAGTAAAATGCCACGTGTTGTGATGAAAAAGACATCAAATAGTCTTCTTAACAGAGTTAGCCCACTTTGACAACAGTTTCAGGTGATGAGATAAAAGGTATAGTACTGAAGCTTAGTTATAGCTTACAATTTCTTTCATGCTAAGACAGTTTTTTTTGAAAGGAGATTGGGTTGCAGTGCATGGACACAGTCCCTATGCTGCCATGCGAAGGATGAACAGTAATAGCAGTTCAGTTTGAGAGGGAGTTCCTAAAATCAGTGGGCTTATGGCACTTAGGAGAACAGCACAAGACTGGTGCCAAGCTCCACTTTGTTAGCCCTGAACTTAATGATAGGTATAAGAGTCCTCGAAATTTGTCCAGAAAAGTTTGCATTTGGAAACAGAGGTCTTGCCTGGAAAAACTGAGGTGTCTGACAAGGGAGTATGTCAGCAAGCAGAAGGGATGACTGCACATGCATGGGGGTGTGTGCATAAATTTTCCATTTACATAACGATGGTTGGCAAAGGCCCTCTGGGCTCTAGAAGAGAGAGGTCCAAAAGCTCAGATGACATTTGCTGGAGAGAGGAGAAAGGAGCTTGTGGGCAGGCCTCAAACACATGCAGTGTATTTAGCTTGTCATCATCATTTATGATGCATTTTGGTTGTGAGGGGAGAAATCCTGGGGAGCGGAAGGCAGCTTGTGCTTGTGATGCCAGACAAAAGTGAAAGACAGCTAATGTACTGAAGTACTTGTACTTCACCATGATGAAGTACTCATCACTGCTAAATATGCCTGGGGTGCAAACTCCCTAAATTTAAAAAACTAAAGAAGTGAAACAATCTGTTTGATACTCACTTTGTAGCAGCAAGGATTACTCTGTGTGTGTGTGCCACTGTGCCAGGAGAGCCAACAAAAAGAAACTGGCAGCAAATCTGCAGTGACCAGCCAGAGCAGCAGCCTGGGATAAGACAGTATCCAGCCCCAAGGACTCTGGGAAAACAGGTGAGGAGAGCTTGGAGTTACTACACTTCAGGAGGAGACTTGTTACTCATTGTGTCCTGTCTCTCTGTAGTCCACTTCCTTTGTCTCTTGTGGGACATGGTGCCATAAAGACTTTTGAGTTTAATATCCCTGAGACTGAAGCCAGCATAACATTAACAGTCCTAAAATCTGATTTTTGTCGGTGTTGTTGCAAGCAAGACATGCCAGCTGCTGGGTGCTGCAGACACCCAAGAAAGGTACTGGGCTAGGATGGACTCTGCTGCAAGAAAGCATGTTGTGAGCCTCCCTAGCAAGGTCTTCAGATGCCCATTCTCCTCCAGTGTTGCATCACCTGTATCTGCTGCCCCCAGGAAACCACAAAATGATCCTCAAACTCTTTCCCTCCAGTTTCTGTCTCATGGGGCTGAGATTAGAACATGTTTCAGCTTAACATCCTGCAACATTGCCTGGCTTCCCTCCCAAGGAAAAGGTGTGGAATAGACATTTAGAGAGGTGTAGGAAAGGCTCAGGCAGAGGGGGAACAATCCATCGCTTTGTTTTGAGGAGAGTTCCTCTCAAAAATGGCAAATCCTTTGTTAAAAGGTGATAAATTTCAGGTGTGAGTTTTTTTGTTAAAAATAATTGAGAAGTTTTGTGCAGAATTTGTTAAAAACCATTTACAATTGGAAAACAAATGTTTAAAGACTAACTAAACTAAAAAAGAGGTCTTCCAGTGAAGCTCAAATTCAGCCTTCCACACTCATGGAGAGCCACTTCCCACTGGACTGGGCTAGCTGCAAGTAGGTACTGCCAGATGACATCCCAATGGTGCTGTGCTCTGCAGTTTCACAGGGACAGCTCACACACAATTCTGCGTGGGGGGAACCTTGCCTGAGCTGTTCCTCCAGCTTGCTGGTGACTCACAGGCATGAAAGACAAAATTGAGAAATATGCTGCCTGTAACAGCCTTCATTACCTCCAGACCATGTCTGTAAGCCTCCAGAGCCTACCCTGACCATCCCAGCCATGCTTGATCTCTCACTTGTCTGTTTACCTCCATCCCTCCAGAGGTGTACAGCAAAAGTGCCATCACTGGCTAAAGGCTTATCTTTTTCTCATCTAGGTTTCTCTTCCAGGATAGAAGATTGCACCCAGTTCCTTTCTGAGGAGGCAAGGAAAGCCAGGCCCCTCTGCTAGTGCCTCTCATACCATATGCCCAGGAGGAGCCCATCTCTGCTCTGAAGCAGTCTGTGGTCTCAAGGCCTTATTAAATAGTAGAGGGACAGAAGCACATGCCTACCACAAGGTTTCATATTCAGCCAGTTAGCTTTGACAATAGCTTCTACCTGTGCTCTCTGCAGCAGAGAAAACCTACCTAGGTTGAAATGATTTTCATTCCATATGCAGCCTGTAGTGCAGCATCTTGCTGCAAGATCAGCAGATCATTTCCAAGTCAATGGAAACTTCCAGCTGAGCCACGCTCAGCAACTTCACTGCTGCCTTTCCTGCTCTGCAGAGCCCTTGTTTCTCCATGTTCTTCCTGCCTCTTCTCACCTGCACAGAGCATCAAGAAATCACCAGCAGCTGAGATCTAAGGCTGGTTTGGCTGCTGCATCATGGCTGTTCCTCCAAAGATCAGTGATGTGACAGGCTTTGCTGTATAGAAATCAAACACCACTAGCATGCATTACATAGTTTTTTAACATATGGCTGTGAAGCACCTGTGGTGAAAGGTTTAGCTTTGCTTTCTGAGGCTTTTGTATCAGTCATCAGGGGGATGATGGGAAGGACAGCAAAGGAGTGTGTGGCACTTCTCAGCAGGAGGCATGTGCATACCTACATTCCTACATTTCCCCAAGGTCCAGCCTCTATCCTCTTACAGGATCCTGTGCCACGTATTGTTGCTGCTTGTGGGATGGAGAGATGCCTCAGAAGGATCGCTGTGGAGTTCCTTGAAGAATTGCAGAAAGGTTTACATCTGGTGGTCTTAAGCCCAACTACCTGATCAAAGCAGTGTTCACAAAAGCTAGGTCATGTTGCCCAGGGCCTTACCCTGTCTGTCTGGAGAATCTCCAAGGACAGAGATCTCACCATGTATCTGGTGCCTATCCCAGACCTGCACTACTCTCATAAAAAGAGGTTTTCTTCACATGTCCAATGAGAATTTTCCCTGTTGCAACCTGTGCCTATTGTCTCTTGTCTTTTCCCTGTGGACCTTAACAGTAGTCTGTGTCTCTCTCTCCCAAGTAACCCTGTGGGACAGTGGACTGGATGACTGCAACTTGGTACCCTCTTGACCTTCTCCTCTCCAGGCTGAACAAGCCCAGCATGTTTCTCTTCTGCCCTTTGCTATTTATTAAGCTGTGCATTCCCTCTCAGATATCAAAGTATTTTCCTTCCTTTTTTGCCAGTTCTTCCTGTTGTAGTTATCTTCTAAATGCCTCTCCCGTCGTGTGTCACTCAAGTGTAAAAGGATTGCTTCTGACCATTTTCAAAAAGAAAGTGAACCACCCTGAAGAAGCAGCCCAGACACCCAGCCAACATCCCACCATCAAGGTCAATGGAAATGTGCTGCAGAGCAGTGGTAATCCCCTGAAAAAGCCCACTTAAATTCCCTGTAGATCTCCTTGGTCTTTTATTTTTGTCCTTCTCAAACTCCTCTTGCTGGTGCTTAGCTCTGAAGAGACACACTGCTCTCAGGGCAGCAGGCTGCATTACCATCCTAAGAACACTCTGTCTCCAGCAGATCCTCTTTCCAGTCTCCACTTGCGTGAAGCTGTTGAGTGGTTAAGTGTGGATTCAAGCCTCCTTGTCACAGCTGGCTAGGCAGGCATTTCACTGGCGACACCAGGTGTATCCTGCTGGAGAGGTGAAGGCCCTTGACTCAGCCTCGGTGGGGGAGCATGCAGACCCTCGGGGACTTCTCTTTTCCAATGTGCTTGACTACAAAATGTGCTGTGGCCTTAAACAGACACAGCTTTTGCCTGTGACACAGAAGGATACAATGTGAAACACAGCCTTTTCTGAGCCACAGAAGGACTGTTAAGACTGTTTATTTGCAGCTACTTCTCCAGAATGAACCACAAAATATACCCTAGTTAGTGAATATGAGGATTTAGCTGGTTTTGGTGCTTGAGAGCAACTAATTTCTGCTGAAATCACTGGAAACCTCTGCTGCCACATGGATCAGGCCTTCAAAGACCATGGTTCTCCACACTAAGATGCTATAACAAACTATCCTGATGCATCCGAACAACCTAGGTACCAGGCCACTAAAGACCGCATGCCAAAAAATTCCAGGTAGTTGCTGATGCCAGTCTCATGTCCAAAAGCTGCCAGAAAAATCAGTGAGAAAACCTGAAAACTACATTTTTGTGTCAAAATCTTACCTTTCTCATCACTTTGTTATGCAGGCCACATTTTATGTTGCTTGATTGTCCAAGGAAAGAAAAGCGCTGAACATTCAGTGAGTAGATCTAATGTGAAAAATGGGATTTGGGAAGTGCTTGAATAAAATTGAATAGGGAGGCAGACATGCTTTGCAGCGTGTTGTGGATGTCAGAGGCTGCAGGTTTCTTGCACATGCTGCAGAGAAGGTGATGCAGGAATACAATGCATTACAGAGGGACACAGCTCTTCTGGCTTCTCCATTTCCTAGGTGCCATCCTCTTTTCTGTGTTTATTTCGTTTCGTGACTGCAGGAAAGAAACTTTCTTTGTGAAGGTCTTGAAAACTCAGAAACATGGATCTTTCTAAACTTTCCAGTTAAATATTTATTGTCCCAGACAGAAAATGTTTAATTCATCAATTGTCTGAATGCCCCTACCTAAAGAGTTACAGAGCCTCAGAGATCTTTCAGCAAACAAATTCCTTCTCATTAGTGACTCTGTGGGCATGACTGCTCTCAGAAAACTAGAAAGTCAAGCTGCTCAGGAGTGCTGCCCATACATGTTTGCCTTGTATTCCAGCTTCCCTCTTCAGACTAAATCAGGTACTTTTTGTCTGGTTTGCCTAAACAAGTACAGCCGAGGAACAAATGCTGGAGCATTCCTGGGGTTTCGGCCAGGCTAGCCCTGGGTTTCTGACACTCATTTCTGTATGATTTCTGTAAACTTCAGGTTAACCAGCAACACCTGCATGCTCCTCAGCACCACACAGAGATATCAGAAATGCTTTTATATGTATATTTTTAATGTGTACTTGACCTTACTCTTACACCTTGCTTCAGGCTTGTTTTCTCACATGAAGTACATCTGCAAAAAACTACTTTTTAACCCAAGGTCAGACTATGGGCTGCCCTGCCAGGGGAAGCAGGCATTTTAGGCCTTGAACTTGAGCTGTCTGTCTCTGAGAGGCCATGGGGCTAAGTTGGAAGTTGCAAAGGTGGCCATGAAGGGCAAACCATTAACACTGCAGCCTGGACTGCTCCTGTCAGAGCTTCACAGGAAGGAGCACAACCCGACGGTGTTCCACAGTGGTCTGGTCTCCATCCCCTGAGCATAACAGGCTGAAAGACACTGCATTCAGCAGGAATAAATAACTTTGCAATGTGCTGGGTGGAGGACATGACTGCAGTGTGATGAGAATATTTAAAATATTGAATGCAAGAACTGAAATCAGTGCAATAGGCTAAAACCACCCACACCCCAGCTAGTGAACTTGTGAGCAGTGAGTGCGCTGCATGTTAACAATTTCAGTGAAATTTCAAAAACTGATACCAGATATTTTTCTGTCAGCAATTCAGTGTATTTCATTCCTCAGATATTAAGTTGTACTGACGTATTTCAGAGCATCACCGAGAGAGCCTGTGTATATACTTCTGCTCAAATGACAATGTGAATTCATGCCTGATACAATTACTGTGCTTTGGCTGGCTAGAGTAGTCCTTGGCAAAGATCTGGTCTACAAGTTTTGCAGCATTGCTCAACAGATTTTGCAGCATTGCTCAACAGTTAATGTCTGGAGCTTGTACCTATAGTGGAAAGCAAATGGCAATACTGCAAACAAATAGTCATTTGCCTAAGACAGACAGGTTTCTGTGCAGCTGATCAGTACTTGGAGCCACAGCATCATGACTTCATGGTCAATGCCTATTGTAGAAATGTACGCAAGAGCATTTTGTTAGTAAAAAGAAAATAAGAAAATAAGGGGGGGCGGTGGGGAGAGAAGAGGCCAAACTAATGAAGGAGAGTGTGGGACTGTAACAGAGAAGTAGCATACTTTATTTACACATTTGTTCAGTACTGACATGGGAGTGGGTCAGATCAACGAGCTGCCAAAATGCCAGGATGAAATCCTGCCTCTAAGTATCATTCTCTAACCTGTCCAGAGTCCAGATGTCCATCACCAGTTGACCACAAGGTCCTGTGCTGCCCACAGTCCTGCTGCTTAATGCCTTGCATGGCAAACAGCACCTGTTTCCCATGTGGGCTCCTACTGTTCCCTCTTTCACATGGGAGAAGACATGATCCATCATTGTGGGGACCAATTCTAGTCTGTATGAACAGACTGGTACATACAGCCATAGAAGCATTAGAGTATCATCAGAAAAACCTTTGTGTTCTCAGGGTGGCCACAATTCCTGTGTACACATCAGGGGTGGAAGCAGACATCATTTGTTGGCAGACTAAAGCAAGATCAGTGAAAGGCCACCAGAAATGGTGTGTGGGTCTGGTGCAGAGGAGAGAGATGCGAGGAGAGATGGAAGGAATAAGGGACAAAAGGGACACATTGCAGCATGGGAAGTTTTGTCTGCAGGTAAGGAGTAAAACAACAGTGGTGCAGCCCTGGGACAGGGGCAAAAGAGGTGGTGGGATGTCCACTGGTGGACATGTTCAAAATTTAGCTGGTCAAGGTGCTGACCAAGCTGACTTTGTTTTGAAGGCAGTCAAGCTTGGAAAGTGGGATGGGAACAAAGACCTTCAGATGTGCCTCCCCACCTGAATGTTTCCATGATTTTATGTGCATAGCCTGCAGCTCCCAGTCGTGTCTTAATCATGCCTTAAAAAATAATTTCTGAGTAATCCTGAGGATTATTTACGTGACCCTGGGGCTCACTCGTGTGAGTACCAATTGTAGGACTTGCTCTTAATTGAAGAGCTAAATATACATCAGCAGCCCAACAGGATTACTCAGTCTGCAGCAGTGTCTGTCAAATTGGCATGTGTGCTTTCCATTCATTCCTTTCAGATGTTGCTCTAATATAGCATTTTCAGCAACGTTGTGTAGCTACATAGAAGAATGATTGAAATTGGCAATTTTCCATGTGTTCCTGGTAGG
The DNA here is from genome assembly GCA_024734555.1 of Trochalopteron elliotii. Taxonomy (NCBI): domain Eukaryota; kingdom Metazoa; phylum Chordata; class Aves; order Passeriformes; family Leiothrichidae; genus Trochalopteron; species Trochalopteron elliotii. Next base: position 172,009 of record JANPWX010019824.1, on the reverse strand, counting down.
AAGGAAGGTCAGGTCTACTTTCAATGTGTTTCAGATTTCAGATTTGTTTCATGTCAGGTTACAGAAGTGCTACAAATCAAGTTTTATATCATTGACCCCCTGTTGATCTCTATTATTAAAATGTTTGTATGCACACACAGGAATCCCTAGTTGACCATTATTGGTGCTTTGTGATTTCTTGGGAGTGGGTCTTCTCAGCACCTCTGCAACCAAGTTTGTCTGCCTCAGCTTTTATGGACCAGGAAAGCCACTTTAATTTTAAGCAAGCTGTGTTTCTCTCTCTTGTGCACTCACATATTTTCCCTTACCCATTCTCACATGTGTTCACAGGCACAGAGAGGTCTATGCCCAAGCAATCTGGTCAGGATCACTTGGAATGGCACAGTGGATGAGGGACACCAGGTACCAAGTTTTTCATTGAGTCTCCTGCAGCCCCAGCTGGGGGTACCTCTTGCTAAGTTGGTTTTTGGGCAGGTTTTGTATGCTCTCTAGGATACAGGTGTTGCTACAGGGTGACAGTCTTGCCTCAGCACTCTGTTTTCTTTCAGCATCATTTCTCCTTAGTTTGGGTTTCGTGAAGTATCAGAAAGAGGCAAGACAGAAGTGCGTTCTGGGCCCTGGTTGCCATCCTGTTGTCAGGGCATCCAGGCTCTTGTTTGTAAGTCACCTCCTAATCTCAGCCCAGGCCTCCTGGGCATGACACAAGAAACTGCATTCGGTCAAAACAAATTCTCCATTTCAACTTTAGGACTGCTACGAGAGTCCTGTGAAATGCAATTAAAGGAGCTCAGAAAAATTCCAATTGGAAGGCCTCTTTGGAGGTCCCTGTTCTAACAGTCTGCTCCAAGCATGGCTGACCACAAAGCTAGATCAGGTTATATCCAATGATGGAGATCCCACCATCGCTGTGGGCCATGTCCAAGAACTGCACTGTGCTTGTGTGATGATTTCATCTCTGTTTTCTTAAAAACTCTCTTGGATTGAATCTAATTCAGGATGCTGCCTGATCAGTGCCATCAAGCAGTGGAGAGGTACTTCCCTCCACTGGCTTTCAAGGACCACCCAGGCCCTGCTCAGCCACCAAGTTCACAGCTGACATGCCTTGCTGTCCACCAGGATTGCAGCCCCTCTGTCCAGACCAAGGGCCTCATTCACTGCTGGGCTTCTTGCAGCCATGGGCAGGACACATCCTTTGCTCAGGCTGTGCTCCAGGAGGTTCATGGCACCCCATTTCTGCATTTCTGTTGAGGCCCCTCTGAAGGGCTGTGTTCCCATCCAGCTGCTCCCCCAGTGTGGAACGATCCCCAGTGCCCTACATCCCCTCTTCTATGTTGTTGCTAAAGATGTTAAAAATATTGGCCTGGTATTAACCCCTGAGAAATGGCACATGTAGCTGTCTGCCAGCTACTCTTACTGATGGACTTATGTCCTTGAACCTGACAGCCCATCCAGTTTTCCACTAATTTAACAGTACACCTGTGAAATCCATAATCTCATTTGTTCAACTTCAAAAGTAATGATCAAAAACTCCAAAAATAACTTCTGTCAGAAAATTTCCCTTCTTAAAACATCATCATTTGTTTTTGTCAGTTTGATCCTTTGGTGCTGGCCTACCCTAAGGATCAGCATGTTGGTTTTGTGTCTCCTATCTGAATACCCTATTATTGTAATAAACTACACTCATTCATCATTTAATACTAATTAATAATAAAAGGGGTTTGTCATATGTGAAAACTAGCAGGGAAATCCATCTTTGTAAACTCCTAGAGTTACAAAGTTCATGTGTTGTTTATCAGACAATAAAATAGATATCGTGAAGGAAAGGGACTGACAGTGCCCTGTAAACATAGTTTTACTAATTAGAAAAAAAAGCAGCACTGATGCTTTTATTATATTGGGACAAAAAGTGAGCTACTGGAAGGAGTTGCAGGCAGCAATGAAGCATGGCTTTATCTGCAGGTTGGGTGTGCTTTAATCTGACATCCTGACAATGCTGTATGGTGAGTAATACCTAGAGTATGTCTGCCAAAGCTCTAGAGCCAAAGCACAGAGTCTACCTGTCACTCCAAAAAGGCCCAAATGAATAGCAGGACGCTAATCCCTCGGGCACCACATTGCCTGATGCATCTGTTTGCTACAGTAAGGAGGAGATGATGCTTCCTTTCAGATTACTACAGGTGTGGAGCTCCCACACACAGAGAAAAAACGCACCGCTGCTGAAGCGTTCTGGTAATGGAAAGTAACATGCTTGAACTTACAGGAGACTTGCAATTCACTGTTTCAGAACTAAAACTTACTCACCTTTCTCAGGATGAACCCATACCTCCATGCATTTTGAAGTTTTCTTTGCTATGATGAAGTATTAGGTGAGAAGCTTGGACATTTCTTCTCTGCATGCTTCCCTAAAACCTTACCTGTTTCTATTAAAAAAAAAATTAACTGACAAATTCATGAATAGGTCATACAACTAATGAACATTGTTATTAGATGTGAACCAATAAACACCTTTTCCAAGTGATATCTATGAAAATTTTTAGTTTTACTTTACAGGAAATATATTTGGAATTGTTTCTACACCACAATAAAAATGAAGAGAAAATGGTACCTCTGTATTTGGTCTTTTCTGTAAGTCATTACTGTGTTCATACTTGTACTTACTGAGCAGGAAGTAATACTTGCCCTCTCAATCAGTATTTCAAAGAATCCTTTACAGAAGTTCCTGAAAACACCAAGCATCACATTCCTCCTGAAGGGGTCTTCAGCTGGGCTTTTTCTATCAGCTTGTCACTTCGATCACCTTTATTTCCTTAACTAGATGTGAGCACTGTGTGATCTACCTGAATAGCTTGGAATCTCTGCTATTAGATAAAGGCTGTGGATTTCACCAGTTTCAAAAAGACAAACACATCTAATTGTATTCAGAATTACTCTATTGCAAACTAAACAATGAAAATATGCACTTGTCTGTGAGAACTTTCTTAGTTATGTCACTTTAGAGACAGTATTGTCCTATCAGTTTTGCAGCAGAGAAAAGAAGCACATTTTTGGAAAAGTGTTCACAGATGAATAAAGTTAAACAATTGGCTCAGTCACTGCATGGGTACAATAGATTTCAAACCCATTAGATAGCAACAGGGAAGTTTTTTCTGCAATTGTTCTCAGAAAAAGAAAAAAAAAGTAATTTTAGTGCAGAGCTTTTGATCTCTGCTTCTTCCACTGCTTGGAATGGCAGGACCTGGATTTGTTTGGGTCATTTATTTATTGTCTTGTGTAGGAGAGATGGAAAGAAGTGCCTTTCCGGAGTCTTCAGGCCCATATTTTAGATTGAGTCCTTTTTGCTACCAAATCAATCAAGTGTATACACTATCACAGTACCAAACATTTCAGTGAAAAGGATGAGGCAGGAACATTGCACCTACCATCAGGACGAGCCTCCCTGACTTGCTTTCCTTCCTAGTGAACCCACATCTCAGGAGTACAAAAATTTTGAATTCTGCTTTTGGGGTCACAGATTTGAGCTGTGTTGGTTCAGTTGCAAGAGGTGTGAGAGGTGCAAAGCTGAGGGTCATCAGCAGACACAGACTTTGAGTGGCTTACCTCTAGTAAACCAGAACACCTCTCCATTGGATATTTGTTCAGTAGATCAGTGACAACAGGGTACAGAGGCTTTACTGATCAGAAGCCACCTTTGGAACTCCACCCTGAAACCAGAAGCATGCTATGCTGTCATGTGCATGCAGAAAATACCCAGCTTAGCACAGAGCTGCCATATCCTGCCCCAGCTTCAGCCTTCAGAATGATTTAAGGTGAAGATCATGTGGAGCGGCTGTGATGTTACATCTCCAGGTGATAACTGCCATGCTGATGAAATGCAGTGTCAGCACCTAAAAGCTGTAGTGGCAGTCTGTTGGGCAGCAGGAAGAAAAAAAGAATCCCTTCTATTCAATGCTACTCAGACCTCCAGGAATAAGAAACACAGTTCCTTTGCCTGGAGAGAGTTGCAGCTGCAAATGCAGACACCCCTCAACTACAAAGCAGATAGACTTTATCTGTGCCTTCCAGGAACCAGCCAGGATCCCATATATCATAGCTGCATCAAGCTTTTACTTGTTTATGCTCTTCTGGCCCCCAAGCTCATCCTTGTGCCTGCGTTTGGCAACTGCAGCAGAGCTTGGCACTGCTGGCCATACCTGGAGACAGCGCTGAGCCATGCAAAGGGAGGAATGGGAGGGTAAGGGGGGAGAGACAGTGTCTGCCTGGGTCTGCTGGTCTGCTTCACCATGACTCCCTGCAAACTCCCTCTAACAGGGACACCATCAGCTCTCCTGGCCAAGGAGGGATGTGACAGCTCGTTCAGTTATTGGACTCTCGCAGATCAGTGTCTGCACATGGACAGTGTTAACTTTTGGGGTTACATTAAACTTATCACATGCAACAGGTTTAATTGTACACTGGAAATATGTCTTCTGCTTATCTCTGGAAGCATTCCTCCTCCCCTCTCCCCACCCTCCCCTTCATTTTGAAGACTTAAGTTTCAAGTTCACATCTATCAGTACAAAAAATAGCAGGACATGCCCTATCATGTCCTGGATGCTCCAAGCCAAAAAATGAGGGAGCTGCACCCTTCTCCCCTCATTTAGATTCTTTTATGTGCACTTTAAATATTCACATAAAGATTTATCACGCCCAAACCATTTCCGAAGCAATGAGCAGTCACATTTACTATTAGAATTTTGAAAGACTGTAATTCCAGGGTAATTTTACCACTCCCTCTGACAGTCTTTTGTATTTCTGATACTATATGTGTCTCATAAACAAAACAGCCCAGAACATATCAATCACATTATCAGCACAGAGAGGATTACTTAGAAAGGCACTTTGAATTTACTCTGCACTCCTGGCAAGTCCAATATAACAGGTAGCCCATTTTACTGTGTAATAGGATTAACACTGATGGAAAAAGTGTTAGTACCTTTCTAGTGTTCATATAACCCAATCCTCCTCTGAAGTTAGAAATGCATATAATAACAGATACCTAAGTTGGATATGTACTAAAAAAACCTCATAACATTACCTTAAAGTACCTAAAACCACCCATTCTTTCTGTAAACTTCAAAGTTCAAGCTGAAATGGTATTTTCCCTTGAGCAATCTTCAGGACAGTATGCTACTCTGGTTTGTGAGCCCAGAAGTTTTACTATTCCAAGTTTTTTCTGCCAGAGTAATGTTTTATTTCAGTGTACTGTGGACCATTACTTAAAATGGCTTCATAGCTTTGAGGCTTCTACTTCTGGAAAGCCTCTTTTGGGTACATACACACTCTTTTGGGTACATGCTTGAGGATCTCAAGTACCAGGGAATTCAGTCCTTTCTCAGTTTTATAACCACAATGCAAAACAGCCAGTTGAGCTTTAACTCCAGGACCTAAATAGTTGTAACCTAACACATGGAATTTTGTTTTTGCCTGCCTATTTATCTCCTCAGGCACATAAATGTGAGCACTTTCACAACAATGAAATTAGGCTGAGACACAAAAAGTCATAAAGACTGTGTGATTATGGAATAGTTAAAGTCAGGAAAAAAGCATTACATTCCTCTCTAAATACTGGCAAAATTTAATTCAAAACCCATGGGGAAGATTTTTGTAGGACATGCCTACACTATTGCTAGACACAAGTCGTACCCAACAGAGACATGTTCCTGTTCCATGATTGGGAAGTCATCTTCAGGTTCTGAAGAGCCCACAAGGTCCACCTAATTATCAACAGGTTATTATCATCAGACAACTATGGCAAAAAGGCATCACAAAATATATTTCTTGACTGTGTAGCTGACATAATCTTCAGGAAAAAGCCTTACAGATTTTTGATGTTGATCTGGAAAGTCCAGTCCAAACATCAGTAAGGTTTTCCTTGATGTGCAGAATCCAATATGCAAAAGTCAGAGCAAGAAGTATCAAAGGACAGTTCCTGATTCCCTTTCACCTTTCACTTTTCACAGTAAGAGATCAGGGTTGCAGGTCAGCCCCTTCCTGCTGAATACCTGTGAACCTTGTGCACTGGGTCATCATCAGTGCATTTCCACTCCCTCCCCAGTGGGATTTCTGCACCTCCGGAAGGACAGGAATGACCTCAGTGTTTACACCTGGAGCCTGACTGCAGGCAGGATCCCTTGCAGATTGTGCCTTCCCACACGTCACCCTGCGTGCTGCTGGTACACGTCTCATGAGCTGATTAACTCTCAGTGACACTCAGTCCAGTATAAGCATCTATCAACCAAGATGTGCTCCAGCACTGGGAAAGCCAGCACATGCAAGGTGTGCTGCCACAGGCTCTGATGGATTTCTTGGAGTCTTGTAGTGCTCTGTACTTTTCTAAAATGTTTCCATGGACATAGGAGTACATAAGGATTTCAGCTTTCATCTAGTGGTAGAGAAAACATGACATTTGAACCCAAAGATTTTGAGGAAAATTAATTTAAACTTCAGGTACTGTCTTGAACACCTACTGGCAATCCCTGACAGAATGACTCCATTGACTTCATTAGTGGACAAGTGAAGGGCTATGGATAACATTTATCAGGACTTCTATAAAACTTTTGACATGGCTCCCCACAACATCCTTCTTTAAACTGGAGAGAGATGGATTTGATGGGTGGACTGCTAGACACTCAAGAAAGTAGTGGCCAAGACCTCAGAGTCCCAGTGGACATCAGTGACAGGTGGTGTCCCTCAGGAGTCTGTATTGGGACCAGTGTTATTTAATACCTTAATTAATGAGATAGACAAAGGGGTCGAGTGCACCCTCCTCAAGTTTGCAGATGACACCAAACCAGATAGTGCTGCTGACATTCCTAAAGGACAGGATGCCATCCAGAGGGACCTGGACAAGCCCAAGAAGGGGCCCATAGGAATCTCATGCACTCAAGACCAAGTGCAAGGTGCTGCACCTGGGTCAGGACAACCCCCAGCACCAACACAGGCTGGGGCTGCACAGATGGGGCAGCCCTGTGAGAAGGACTTGGGGGTGCTGGTGGGTGAGAGGTTGGACATGACCCAGCCATGAGCACTCCCAGCCCAGAAAGCCAAACGTGTCCTGGGCTGCATCCAAAGCAGTGTGGGCAGCAGGGGAGGGAGGGGATTCTGCCCCTCTGCTCTGGTGAGACCCCACCTGGAACCCTGCACCCAGCTCTGGGGTCCCAGCACAGGAAGGACATGGAACTGTTGGAGTGAATCTGGAGGAGGGACACCAAGTCAATCACACAGCTGACGCAGCTCTCCTATGAGGAATGACTGAGAGAATAAAGTTTATTTAGACTAGAAAAGACTTTGCAGTGACCTAATTGCAGCCTTCCTGTACCTAAAGACCCTACAAGAGAGCTGGAGAGGGACCTTTTAAAAGGACATCTAGTGACAGGACATGGGATAATGGCTTCAAACTGAGAGAGAGTAGATTTCGGTTAGCTGTTAGGAAGAAATTCTTTACTATGATGGTGGTGAGGCAAGAGGTTACCCAGAGAAGTTATGGATGCCCCATCCCTAGAAGTGTACAAGGCCAGGTTGGATGGAGTTCTGAGCAACCTGGTTTAGTGAAAGGTGTTCTTGACCATGACAGGGGGATTAGAACTAGATGATCTTTAAGGTCCCTTTCAACCCAAACTATTCTATGATTCTGTGATTATTTATTAAAAATTCACTGTTACAAGACAATACCTTGCCTTTCAATTTGCTACTGCTTCACAGAAGGAAATGTGGGGCATAACGTCACAATCTGATATGGCTGTGCATATATTACATTACAAAGTGAAGACACACATCCAATTTAACTACAAGCAATTCCATCTAAATGCTCGCTCTTCTAGGAAGCTGCATTTATGTGGAGTTCACCCTAGATGCCTTTGCTGCTTATTTGTGAAGCCTGCTTATACAAGAGCAAACTACCCCAAACACACAAACACAGCTTGACATGACCATCTTCGGGGCATCTGATGTGTTCCTGGCATTCAGAGATACAAGGCACTGCCAAAGAAAAAGGAAGCAAAAGAATCAACTTGTTACATATCCTCAACAGATAAGGTCCTGGGATTTCAGCCATTCCTGAAAATCCATTTAATGAGAATGGATGAGTGATCTGCTATTCTGACTACTCAAAAGCTTGAAAATAACCATGAAGTCATTGCTTTCCAAAAGGTAAAATAAAGCTGCTCCTAAACTCTGCCTCCTTTGTGCAATCCTGAAAAAATCCCTTGGATTCAAGAAAATATGCATCAACTTTAATACTAGAGAACTCAGCAAGATCACTTCCAATCACCCCTGGGGAAATGCAAACTTTCTTTGCGGTGTACAGAATTTAGTCAGCTAGCAGCTTACAGGATCAGCTTCTGGTTTTGGAGTGATGAGTCAAATCTCTTAGTTATTTCTGTTAGAAAAGAAATTATTTTCTGCATTTAAAAAATTCTTATGGTAGATGGAGGTGAGCAAGGGACTTGACCCTTTTTGGGTTTATTTTTGATTTTACTCATGGTAAGAAGACCTCACTTCTCAGAGACAGATGAATCTTCTGAAACCTTGTCTCTTCCTTGCCTCATACTGCTGCATAAGCCAGCAACAGTGAACTGACAGCTGTATGAGAAGGCAAGCCTCCCATTTGAAGGCTGTTTTAACCTCCTCCAGCAAACTGGCTGTCAATGGAATGAAGCAGAAAGACCATCTTTCCACACATAGGTTGAAGAGGCACCTATGCCTGTGTAAAACCTGTGCCATAAACTCTGGTGCAGCATCTGTTGTTTTAACAGAGCGCTGACCTCACCACTGCGCCTGCTGCTCCTCAAGCAACCTCAAGGTGTATTTCTCCAAGGAAGACCAGCAGAAAGCTGGGAGCAGACTCCAGTGTGCTACTGCGCCTATTAAGAGTTGGTCAAACTTAACTGCAACTAAAACCAATGGGAAACAAAAAAATGTAGGTGCAGCTACTTGCTCCCCACAACCTTTCCTAAACAGGTCTAAAAATGTCTGTAAGGCGAGCCCTGCCCCATCTTTCTGAAACCAGTCACTACATGTGCTTGTCAAAAGTACTTGAGTCCTGTTCTGTAAATAAATGCCAGTTAGCAAACACAAAAACATAGAGTGAAACAATGTAAATATAAAATAATACAAAGTCTTTAAGAAATGTTTCTAAACACAGGGAGAATGGCAGTATGTCAGGCGTATTGTATGTGTACAGAGGATTTCTAAAAAACAGTATTAGTTCATGTATGAGTGTAAGACAGAATATATGAATTGGGCAAGAAATATAGCCCTGTACAGTTAGAGGTTCATAGAGAACTCTCAAAATGCATACAGCAAACTACAAGAGCTCTAAGCCAGTGTTCTGTCACTGTATAGGGGCATACTCCACTGCTCCTGTGTGCCCTAGACAGCTTTCAGCAGCAGAAGCCATGCACTGTGAAGATGTGCCATCACTTTCCACACAACTCCCAGACCCAGCAGCAAAAGATGATATCAACACACATCCTAAAGACTGTCTAGCACAAAGCATACCCAAACTCTGCAGAGAGGGGCTGTGCCCCTCTGCTCAGCACATCTGGAATTTTAAAGAAAAGTTTTGGGTTTCCCAAGAAATGGGAGATATTGATAAACTCAGGAGTTCAAACACAGGACCACAGAGATGTCCCAGGGATGGGAGTCCAGGACATTATGGGAAGAAGTGGAAGAAACTGATCTTTAGCCTGAGGAAAAAGCTACAGTAGGATCTATTTGCAGTCAGCTATTGCCTACTTGAGCAAGAAGAACCTCTTCTCTGAGGCACATGAGGAGATGGTGAGACAATAGGCATAAGCTGCAAAAGGGGAAATCATAGCTGGATATAAGAAAAAAATTCCATCATTGATGCAGACAAGGCGCAGATAGGAGGTGATGGGACCTCTGCCCTGGGAGATATTCCAAAGCTGACAGGACAAGGCACCTGACCTAGCTTTAGTGAGTCAAGCTTTGATCAGGGGGTGGGACTGGGGACCTCATTATGTTACTTTTTAATCTAAATTTTTCCATGCTTTTTATGACCCTCAGGTGTGGATTTTACAGTTGTTTGATTTGAGGACAAAGCATTTCTGAGCTTCATAGCCTTTGGAGTAGTTGAAAGAGGGCCTATTTTGCATGTCTGTGAACTCAGCAGGGGTCTGAGCATCCTCTCACTCAGCCACTACCACTGTCTACTGTGAGGCTTTCAGAGCCAGAACTCAATGAAATTTTTGACATGAGATATAAGTTTAAAAGACCCCAGTTCACTTTTTCCACTGACAGCACTAAAAAACTAAGTTCTTTGCCCTCTGCTTTTGCTAGCTCCAGTCCCTACTTTCTGTGGTTGTCCTTTGCATCTTGGTCTGCCACCACACCCAGAAGAGCCTGTCCTGAGCCTCCCTGGCATCAGGCTCAGCCAAGACAGGGATGCAGACCCTGGTGCTGCCTCCCACCTCAGTGCTCCCTGTTCCAGATGTTCAGTAGTGGGGCAGGACAGAGGTGCACCACAGTGGTATTGTACAGTGCCATTCTCCCCTGGCCCTTCTACGGTGCCCTCACTGTGAGGGGGCTGCTAATGAACCTTTGGAGCCACTTTGGGCTGTCCAGGGAGTAACAGTGTCCAAGAGAGGAAGGTTACTGCTGGAGAGACCTTATCTCTCTCAGTCCTTGTGGTCTATGCCTCCACCCAGGCCTTACCCTTCCTTTCCCTTCCCTCAACCCCACTCACACATTTCTGTACCCTGTTGCAGCTGAGGCACCTGCCTGTGCTCTTTTCAAAAAGATGCCACTCATCTTTTGGTTTGTTACATGTGTTAACCCACTTAACAGCACTGCTGAAAGGGGACCAAAAATGAAAGCTTGGAAGGGAAATATCTCTTCCACTCATTTGTAACTAAATATTTTCAACTAAAACATCAGGCATGTGCTAGTCTCACTCTTTCTTGTTTAACATGAAGCAAAGAGCTGGAATAAGCTGGCAGGATACAGTGCATGAAGCTTGTGGGCAGAGCCACTGGCCAGAAAGATTTGGTTTCATAGGTGTGTTTCTTTGACTTGAAACATTATTATTATACTGTAAACGGGTTGACAAGGCAAACATGCACAGTTGCTTCATAGGCAGTCAGTATGGATGCTGAAAGCAGAGTCCCTTTGCCCATCCCTTCCACAGACAGCTACTGCCTTCCCACAATACTGCCAGAACAGAGCCTGTCTAACATGTTATTTTTTATGAAGAGTTCAGCCAAATGAACCATGAAGCAATGAGACAGGCAAAAATGAAGCAAGTACAAACTGTGCCCACAGCAGCAATCAGACAGGTTGAGAACTGTCTGCTCCTCCTTCACGGATGCTATGATGAAGACCTGGCTGCACCAGCGTGGCAGAAGGACTCTCATGAATGTTTTTCTCACCAGGAGCAAAGAGCAAAATATCAAGGAAATAAACACCCTCCTTTGCCCTTTTTCTTCCTTGCTGACCTAAATTCCTTTCTCTTTATTTTCCAGCTCCATTCTCTGTGCTGGACACAGGTAAAGAGGATCTCTGCCTTCACAAGCAGCCAGCCAGTGCCCACCATGGCCCAGTCCTGTGGCCAGCACTATGCCGTCCTAAAATCTAAAGGGTTGTTGGGGCCACCAACAGACTGTTTTCACTATCAGTAATTTGTTCTTAGATCTCCTGCATATTCCCAAGAGCTGGGGTACACAGCAGAAGAGCTGAAGCTGTCTGGGAGCTGGATTGTTTGCGTGACGAGTCTTACATCTACAGAAGGCACCACAGCTGTCCTCACCTGGGGAAGGGCATGAAGCCTTCAGACTTCTTTCCTTTTGGTGGCTAAAGCCCCTGTGATGCAAAGCAGATTTGGGAGGTAGCAGGGGTAGAGACTCTCAGCAAACTCCAGGGTATGGCCCTGGAGGTTGCAGCCCAGCAGGCCATGCTGTTCCAGTGTTACAAACACACTGGCGTGGGTCTATTCCCCACAGCCTGGCAGGAACATGTCCTAGCTCCTGCATGATACTGGCTTCAGGGTACCCCTCCTAACAGCCTCTCACCTAAATATGTATAGACACTCACACCATATGTTTTGACAGTGTTGCTGCTTAGGGACAGGCTTCAGTTGCTGGAAGGAAGGGCAGTGCCCAAGGGCTAGGAATTCAGGTAATCTGGTGGGACACCTTTGTGATTGGGACCTTATGTGTGATTGAAATGGTCTGATTTTGAAGAGATATAGGTGGGGATTGCTCCAGGAGTTTCCCACAGGTGCTCCCAGGCCTGGGTATTGTTTGGGAGTGTCTGAGCCAAAGCAGTGGCAAACACAGTGAGGGACACCACACAGAAGAAATGGTGCTGGTACAGTCAGGCCAGAACCCAGGTCCTGCCACACTGTAAAACACCCATACCCTGCAAAGTGGGGCTGACTGTCCCTTCCTCCACCCCAGCAATCTCTCACAGACTGAAAAGAGATGGTGGAGCTGATATCACACATGGTCAGATAGATACCCACACAGTGGCAGAGGTTGCATGAATGGTATTTCCCTGCACCAGTCAGCTTTCCCCCAATGCTGAGAGTCTGGGTGCCATCTATCCCAGTGTTTCATCTCATGGCATGTGTTTCAGATGTTGCCAGGAGAAGCAGCTTTGCCCTGCCAGGACTTTGAGAGAAAGTTAATCTCCAAAGATTCCTTGATCAAGAAAACAACTTTGTTCCCCCAGTGGGCATGTGTTTGCTGCAAGGAATAACAAGGGAGCACAAAACCTCTGTCCATCCTTTGTTAAAACATTTCCTTTGACATGCAGCCACTGGAAGAAGCTCTCATATGTAGAGGATCCCCTGCAGGATTTGGTGAAAGTTAAAACAAAGCACAGAGCTTGTATTTAGGTGAAGTTTTGGGTCGTGAAGCAAAACTGGGGGATGGGAAAAGACAGGTAGCTGAGATTTAAGGCCAAAGCAGCATACCTATCAAGTCTTCTGTTATCTCAGGTGATGCATATCTCATTTCACTACAGAGCTGCCCTATTGTTGTATGTGTACCTAAAGTGTCACCCTAATGGCTGTACCTTGAACTGTGGGGGTAGCTCCTGGGTAAAGACACCAGACACAATTGCTTGAGAAAATAGTTTACATAAAAATTTACTTTTTGCTGCTTTCTGGGCTATTCTTGAGGCAGAGTTTTTTCCTTGCCAGCAGTATTTTATGACTTTGAAGGAGAAATTATTCTAACAGCAAGAGAGGATAATTCTGTAAAAAACACAGGACATCTTACTAGCATAACATTCCTAGTAGAAAATTACAGACTACTGTTTCATCTGCTCTCCTGCTGCCCTCCTGAGTGCCTATGGCTTACTTTAGGACAGACATTTCTGCACAAAGAGCAGTTTCTGCTTGGAGTGCCACAAGCTTCACACAATATGCTTCTGAGTTCTGGGCTGTACCAGCAAAAACGGGGGCTGACTCCTAGGCCAAGTCCAAAACTGTGTATTTACAAATATTTAAGAAATGTTGAAAGCAGATAGAAAATCCTGGCAGCCTTCACCCATCCAAAAGCTGAGTGCTTTTCAGCCTGAGTTGAATTTTAGCACTCTTCCCCAAACACTTTGTCCCCCCATCAGCGATTTCTTTTGCAGAAGTCAACTCAGAAAATAAAATAGCTCCATTTCTTTTAGGGATGTCTGAGAAGCCAAAAACTGACAGATTCAGCTTCTTTAATAACTGTGGTATTACACAGTTTTGAATTGCTTTCAGGGCTTGAGGATTCTGCTGTGACCCTCACACATGAAACTGCTTGCAAGGGGGAATGACTCCAGTGTTTGTTCCCTGCTGTGGCGCCTCCAGGGTCCATTGCAAGCTGCTGCAAGAACTCTCTCCTCCTGCCAGATGTTTCTGTAGCAGCCTTCACTTCCTGGGTCACATCACCTCTAAAGGGCCTCTTCTACTTTCCAGTCTTCCTAGTCCCACTGTAGAGTAGTTCTCATGGGTGCCCCTGCCTTAGAGGTCACCACTGAATTGCCCTGCATCCTCTCAACACCTGGACCTGACAAAGCCATTCCTACACACGGGGTCAATCTGGACCTTGAAACTGGCCCTGGTAATGAAACAAATATGCAAAATAACTTCAAATACATCTGTGAGGCCATCTGTGTTACCCTCTCAGTGGCAAATGTGTGAGTTTTCAGAAGCCACCTTCAGCAGTACCTTTTGACCATTGTAGGCAGGAAAGAAAAGCAGGAAATTAAATAAAAGGTGCAGTTTTTCTTCAAAAGTTCTCTATAATGCAATTCTCATCCTTGGGGCAGGGGGAGGGACTGTCTCTGTTTCCAAGTGCAACTTGGCAGGCAGAAAATCAGGCAACAGGGAAATGGGCACAACACCACTGGGACCTTCACTGAAGATGCCTGAAGGACCAGGGCCTAGACAAAGGATAAGGTGACAGTGGTGCTGGTAAAGTCTTTTCCAGGTCATAATTTTTGTCCACATCACTGAGAAGCCTTCAGACAACCAGAGAAAACATTACATAAACAATCAGCAAACATCCAGTTTTCTCCTCCTTGCTAAACGTATCCAAACACACTTTTAAATCTCCTCTTTCACATGCCTCTCACAATGCCAGTGGAGTAATAATTAACCTTTATCTCCCTGGATCAGAAAGGAGATGGAAGAACTGGAAAAGGACAGAAATATATTGGGAGCATAATGAGAAGTAAGAAATAGCCAACTATATCAAGACATGCTGGTCTAGAAAAGAGATGACTAGCATGAAAGCAGATCCCCTCAGCACTGAGAGGCAAGGAGAAGGTCAACTGGCAGTAAGTACTCATGTGTCTCTCAGTACAATAATAAAGAGGCAACAAATGAAACCAGCAGACAGCAGCTTCACATTCAGCCAGAGGATTAATTTCTTCTTACCACACACAATCCAGCTGTGTGACTGATTATTGCAAGTTATTGTAGACCCAGTAGTCTTGCCTGGATTTAAAACCCACAAGATAAAGTCACAGAAAGAGATGGACAAAGTAACAGGAAAAGACAAAATCCACCAAAGCAAATATTGCTGTGATAATGAGGACCCAGAAAACAGAATGGATGAGCATAAGACCCTCTCCTGGGGCAGCCAGCCATGGTGAGCCGTTCATTGAGAATTACACACAGCTGGATTGTGTATCTAGCTAGTCTACTAGTTTTATTTGTTACCTTTTTATTTTTGTTGCCCCACTTTATCCCTCTGCATTATTAATTACTGTCACTGAAAACTGGCCATGGTAACTTCCAATCAGCACATTGCCTCCTGCCTTCTAAGGAGAATATGCCCTGCCTTCACATTAGCAGCTGCCAGTTAACCTCCTGTCTGGAGGTTAACTTATTCTTGATTGTGTTAAAGAGATGTTCTTTAACAGCTCAGTCCATTCTGCAAAACATATTTTGCTTGGCACGGAAAGGAGCCATCTGAAGAGAGGCCTAGTTACAACCTCCCACTGGCTATAGGGCATTACAGGGAAGGTAAATCCAGACTCTTTTCAGAGGTGACCAGTGACAGGTTAGAAGGTCCTGCAGAAGGGGCACAAATTGCAAAAGATTTTGGATGTGAGGAGAAAACTTTCATTGAGAGCGGTGCAGCCCTGGGACAAGATACAGAAAAGCAGTGGGAATCTGTCCTTGAAGTTACCAAGCACCCAAGCAGATGAGGGCCTGAGCTCCCTGACCTAGTGTGAGCCCTGCTGGGCACTTAGGCTGGTATTGAACACTTCCAGAGATGTCTCCTGACACAAATCTCTGTCAGGTTTTGGGAACCCTACTCCATCCAGTATGACCAGCCTTGCAAGTCTGATCATCCATGTTTAATCAAAAATATAAGTGCTACTGAGAGGGGAACAACATCCTTCATGTGTGATTGTGACAGCAACTCATGGACTTCATAGGTGGTTCAGTGCTGGGCCATCACCTCCATAATTAACACAGTACCTCTGCACTGCTGCCTGCCCTGCAGTATGGGAAAGGATCTGCACAAGGGAGGAGACATATGCCACATATGCTGAAGCACCTTTAGAAACGTTTTTGATTGTCTCGTTGAAGAATTGTCTGTAGTAGTGATTCCCACAAATATCACAGGTGTTGCCTTGTCCATGGTAAGGGCAGGAAGCCATCAAAAATCATCCTCGGGATACTGCATGTAGCAGCCATCATGTGATGCCCACTGGGGAATACTTGAAAAAGTTTTAAAGAAAACAGAAGATGTCTCTCTTGTGTCTAATTAAACAAAAGCACCACTACCAGTTCTCCCCAAGCTCAGTGACACATTATGCCAGGTACAGGTACACCAGACTGTACAGCACCATTTCCACTGCCCTGAGGAACTGTGGCCCAGATGGAAAAGTTGGGAATCAGCAATTTGCCTGTTGTCCTACATGGAATCAGGTAGACAGTGAAAAGTGTTTCACTTTACCCCTAAGGGAGAGAAACAGGCAACACCTGTGATTCAGCCCTTCCTAAAACACAAATCCAAATAACTTGTAGCAGTCTCCCCTGGACTCTAGGTAACAATCCCATGGACAGTTTAAAAGACCAGCTTTGATGAGAAGCTTGGATTTTAGCATGACTGCAAGAAGTGAGCAAATTCATCACTTTAGAGAGAGACTTACTGGAGCTAACAAAAGAGGTATGGTATGCACATGAGACTCGGATCTGCAGCCTTAGCTGAATCCCTTCGTAAAATCTTCTCTACCTTCTCAGTAATAACAGCAATATTACTTTTCTATCTCTCTTTCTCCCCCTTCTGTCTGTAATTTGCTCTTCCTGACAGAAGGGAAAGGCAGTGTAAATTACTGCAACGCTGACAAGTCCTGAACAGCATCTTGTCTCACTATCAGTAAACCTTAGGAAGCAGAACAGACCTCTGACAGGGCTTTGAGGAATGTGGAGATGCTATCCATGTGCTTCTTTACCAACTGAAAACTGTAAGCATGAAAGCAATTCAAAGCATGTCCCTCTTTTCCTGTCTTTCTTATTTCCCCAGTTTCTGGCACATCTCAGGTATTCACTAAACAAATTCACAATTGTTTAGCAATGAATGTACTGAGATGGGCCAGATCTAACTACTCAAGCAGGCACACTAAGGTACATTTGCTGTGTCGTTTTGCAATAAAGAAACTCAAATCACTTTCTCTTCCTGTGCAGCTGGAGGGCCCAGAAGTAATCCAAACTGATCTAGCAATGTGTAGACTGCAACCTCACACTGGTGGTTAAACGTTGTTACCTTGTGGAAGATTCTTTACCAGGTTGTGGCTGAAGACAAAATGCCTCAGTCAGAAATGTGACACAGGATTTTTTCCTCCTGAATCAGACTTTCAGTTGGGAGTAATAATATAATAATCGCTAACACTTTTTTATAAGGCTCCTGCATTTCTACCAGATGATGTCTCAACGCATTTATGTTGTGCAGCAGTTCCACTACATTCACACCCTGGATTTACTGAGCACATACAGGAGGATTTTACCTGCGTGCCAAGAACACACAGGACTGTCTGAGCAAAACTACCTGACCCACAGAAATCATGAACCAAGGTTTTGCAGCTTATAGGTAATTTTGGATTCACTGGTTGTACAAGAAAAAATAGGTCTGCACGTGTCATGGCTGCCTTTCAGGATGCGTGCATATTGACTGTGCCTTCAGAGACTATTGCTGCATTACACAGCATTACTCTTCCAACAGTCTACCAGACACTCCTAAATCCTGGAAAAAACAACTCAAATTCTGGTTTTTGGCCAGGACAAAATTTCAGCATGGGAAAAGGAGACTTGATCACAGATCCTGGTTTGACAGACACTCTCCATTTATTGAGGTCTCCAAAATTTAAGAAAGGCTACACTTCAAATTCACATTAAGCTCATCCTGGGTGGTTGTCTATATCTCCTCATAAGATGGAGTACACACTGCTAATCAACCAAGCTGCTGTACGAAGAGACAAATGATGCACAACAATCCACCATGGAGCCACTTTACAGAAGATGACAGAAGGTTGTGGTGTCTCCCTCACTGGAGATACTCAGGAACTGTCTGGATGCAATCCTGTGCCACGTGTTCTGGGGTGACCTTGCCTGAGGAATGTTGGACCAGACAAGGCTAATCCCTTGCAACCTAACCCATTTTGTGGTTCTGTGATTTTAGTAATGATTTCAAGTGCTTGAGGGTCCTGTGAGCCAGCAGGAGAACACCCATTGCAGGCTCTGTTTAATTGACTGGTTCCTTGCTTCTGACAGGTATCCAGAGATTTTTACTAGAACTGTGCCCCTAATCTTTTATGTGGCCTGGCACCAACTTGCCAGCAGCTGTCTTCACTAGTGGTGTCAAACACTCCCAACAGAGGTCACTGATGACACATCACTGTCAGCTGGAGAGCACTGAATTATGTGCCCATGATTTCAGCAAGTCTTCTGTGCTGACAAAGTTACAGGATAGACTGTTTGCTCTGTGGCATGCACAGAAAGGATGCATTTTGCTCATCTGTTTTCCTGCCTTTTTAAATGTTAGTAGCAAGCTCTGGGAAACATGATTCAACAAGCAAGAGCCAAAACAACCATGTAGTACCTATCTGGATGAATGAATGGACATTTTGGAGAAGCATCAGGTCAGCAAAGCCATCTCTAATATGGTAGTGACTCTGTGCTCACTATCCCCAGCACAGCCACAGGCATAGGCACAGCATAGGTCCCCGCCAGGTACCCCGATGCTGCTGGAAGCCCCCTGGTCAGGATGGGACACAGCCTGCACTGCATTGCCATGCTGGGTGGCAGTTCTAAAGTGCAGAGAAGCCATGGACTTCTAACTCCAGAGTGACAGAGCTATGGTTTGGGTTAATTCAGCAGTGCAGCAGCTTTCACCCCAGTTACTGTTCTCTCAGGGCTGCCTCCTTTCAGTTCTACAGAAATAGAGGAAAGAACCAGCCAGAAGCTGGCTGTCTCATTCAAAACTGCACAGTGTGACTTACAGCGGGAGTAAGTCTCATCAGTTTCAACTTCTACAGAGGCAAAAATTTCTTCTTTTAGTCTCGATCTTTTGTCAGCAGCATGAACACACAGAAAACTCAATGTTGATGCCATTATCTGAATCTATTGTTCTTTGAACGGCAGATTTAGAGGAACAGGTGAAAGAAGGCAGGAAGGCAGGAAGGCAGGAAGGCAGGAAGGCAGGAAGGCAGGAAAGAAGGAAGAGAGAAAGAGAGAAAGAGAGAAAGAGAGAGAGAGAGAGAGAGAGAGAGAGAGAGAGAGAGAGAAAGAGAGAGAGAGAAAGAGAGAGAGAAAGAGAGAGAGAAAGAGAGAGAGAAAGAGAGAGAGAAAGAGAGAGAGAAAGAGAGAGAGAAAGAGAGAGAGAGAGAGAGAGAGAGAGAGAGAGAGAGAAAGAGAGAGAGAAAGAGAGAGAGAAAGAGAGAGA